>JAPZAG010001954.1:0-23418 GCA_027475135.1 Bactrocera correcta
AAGCCTTGGCGGCATAACGGCAGTGCATGTAGAAAAAAAAAATCCGTAATCTTATATTTAGGTATAAATTCGATTTTTTTGTATATACACATTTAGCAATCGATATCTAAATGTTTCAAATCATTAGTTTAACATATTTAAGTTAATTAACCTTTTCTAACGTATTAAAGTTGATATAAAGCCATGGTGGCATAACGACAGTACATTTGGAAGAATTCCGTAATTTTATATTTAGGTAAAAAGTCGATTTTCGTGTATATATGCATTAAGCAATCGATATCGAAATGCTTCATATAACTGGTTTAACAGATTTAAGTTAATTAACCATCTTTAACGTATTGAAGGTGAAATAAAGCCATGGCGCCATAATGACAGTGATTTGAAGAATTCCGTAATCTTATATTTAGGTATAAAGTCGATTTCCTTGTATATGTGCATTTAGAAATCGATATCGAAATGCTTCAAATCATTAGTTTAACATATTTAAGTTAATTAACCCTCTTTATCTTACTGAAGTCTACAAACGCCTTAACGGCATAACGGCAAAGCATTTAGAAGAATTACGTAATCTTATATTTGGGTATAAAGTCGATTTTCTTGTATATACTCATTTAGCGATCGATATGGAAGTGCTTCAAATCATCAGTTTAAAATATTTAAGTTAAAAAACCTACTTTAACGCACTGAGGTTAACATAAAGCCATAACTACATAACGGCAGTGCATTTAGAAGAATTCCGTAATCTTATATTTAGGTATAAAGTCGATTTTCTTGTATATACACATTTAGCAATCGATATCGAAATGCCCCAAATCATTAGTTTAACACATTTAAGTAAATTAACCTTCTTTATCTTACTGAAGTTTACATAAAGCCATAACGGTATAACGTCAGTGCATTTGAAGAATTCCGTAATCTTATATTTAGGTATAAAGTCGATTTTCTTGCATATACACATTTAGCAATCGATATCGAAATGCCCCAAATCATTAGTTTAACATATTTAAGTTAATTAACCTTCTTTAACTAACTGAAGTTAACATAAAGCCATGGCGGCATAACGGCAGTCCATGTAGAAGAATTCCGTAATCTTATATTAAGTTATAAATTCGATTTTCTTGTATATACACATTTAGCAAGCGATATCGAAATGCTTCAAATCATTAGTTTAACATATTTAAGTTAATAAACCTTTTTTAACGAACTGAAGTTTACACAAAGCCATGGCGGCATAACAGCAATTCCTTTAGAAGAATTTCGTAATCTTATATTTAGTTATAAATTCGATTTTCTTGTATATACACATTTAGCAAGCGATATCGAAATGCTTCAAGTCATTAGTTTAATATATTTAAGATAATTAACCTTCTTTATTTTACTGAAGTTCACATAAAGCCATAACGGTATAACGGCAGTGCATTTGGGAGAATTCCGTAATCTTATATTTAGGTATAAAGTCGATTTTGTTGTATATAAAAATTTAGCAATCGATATCGAAATGCCTCAAATCATTAGTTTAACATATTTAAGTTAATTAACCTTCTTTAACATATTGAAGTTTATATAAAGCCACGGCGGCATAACGGCAGTACATTTGGAAGAATTCCGTAATCTTATATTTAGGTATAAAGAAGATTTTCTTGTATATTTGCATTTAGCAATCGATTTCGAAAATCTTCAAATCATTAGTTTAACATATTTAAGTTAATAAACCTTTTTTAACGAATAGAAGTTAGCAAAAAGCCATAACTGCATAACGGCAGTGCATTTAGAAGATTTCCGCAATCTTATATTTAGGTAAAAAGTCGATTTTCTTGTATATTCACATTTGGCAAACGATATCGAAATGCCTCAAATCATTAGTTTAACATATTTAAGTTAATTAACCCTCTTTATCTTACTGAAGTCTGCAAACGTCTTAACGGCATAACGGCAATGCATGTAGAAGAATTCCGTAATCTTATATTTAGGTAAAAAGTCGATTTTCTTGTATATACTCTTTTAGCAATCGATATCGAAATGCGTCAAATCATTAGTTTTACATATTTAAGTTAAAAAACCTACTTTAAACCGATGTTAACACAAAGCCATGGCGGCATAACGGCAGTGCATACAGAAGAAATCCGTAATCTTATATTTAGGTATTAAGTCGATTTTGTTGTATATATGCATTTAGCAATCGATTTCGAAAATCTTCAAATCATTAGTTTAACATATTTAAGTTAATAAAGCTTCTTTAACGTATTGAAGATGATATAAAGCCATGGCGACATAACGACAGTACATTTGGAAGAATTCCGTAATCTTATATTTAGATATTAAGTCGATTTTCTTGTATATACACATTTAGCAATCGATATCGAAGTGCTTCAAATCATTAGTTTAACATATTTAAGTTAAATAACCCTCTTTATCTTACTGAAGTCTACAAACGCCCTAACGGCATAACGGCAGTGCATGTAGAAGAATTCCGTTATCATATATTTAGGTATAAAGTCGATTTTCTTGTATATATACATTTAGCAATCGATATCGAAATGCCTCAAATCATTAGTTTAACATATTTAAGTTAATTAGCCCTCTTTATCTTACTGGAGTCTACAAACGCCTTTACGGCATAACGGCAAAGCATTTAGAAGAATTCCGTAATCTTATATTTAGGTATAAAGTCGGTTTTCTTGTATATACTCATTTAGCAATCGATATCGAAATGCCTCAAATCTTTAGTTTAACATATTTAAGTTAATTAACCCTCTTTATCTTACTGAAGTCTACAAACGCCTTAATGGCATAACTTCAAAGCATTTAGAAAAATTCCGTAATCTTATATTTAGGTAAAAAGTCGATTTTCTTGTATATACTCTTTTAGCAATCGATATCGAAACGCTTCAAATCATTAGTTTGACATATTTAAGTTAAAAAACCTACTTTAAACCGAAGTAAACACAAAGCCATGGCGGCATAACGGCAGTGCATGTAGAAGAAATCCGTAATCTTATATTTAGGTATTAAGTCGATTTTGTTGTATATATGCATTTAGCAATCTATTTCGAAAATCTTCAAATCATTAGTTTAATATATTTAAGTTAATAAAGCTTCTTTAACTAACTGAAGTTGATATAAAGCCATAACTACATAACGGCAGTACATTTGGAAGTATTCCGTAATTTTACATTTAGCTATAAAGTCGATTTTCTTGTATATACATATTTAGCAATCGATAGCGAAATGCCTCAAATCATTGGTTTAACATATTTAAGTTAATTAACCATCTTTAACGATCTGAATTTGGCATATAGCCACGACGGCATTACGGCAGTGCATGTAGAAGAATTCCGTTATCTTTTATTTAGGTATAAAGTCGATTGTCTTTTATATACACAATTAGATATCGATATCGAAATGCTTCAAACCATTAGTTTAACATATTAATTTAATAAACATTTTTTAGCTTACTGAAGTTTACATAAAGCCATAACGGTATAACGGCAGTGCACTTGGAAGAATTCCGTTATCTTATATTTAGGGATAATTCGATTTTCTTGTATATACACATTTAGCAAGGGATATCGATATGCTTCAAATCAATAGTTTAACATATTTAAGTTTATAAACATTTTTTAGCTCACTGAAGTCTACATAAAGCCTTAACAGTATAACGGCAGTGCATTTAGATGAATTCCGTAATCTTGTATTTAGGTATAAAGTCGATTTTCTTGTATATACACATTTAGCAAGCGATAGCGAAATGCTTCAAATCATTAGTTTAACATATTTAAGTTAATTAACCTTCTTTAACGTATTGAAGTTGATATAAAGCCATGGCGGCATAACGGCAATGCATTTAGAAGAATTCCGTAATCTTATGTTTAGGTATAAAGTCGATTTTCTTGTATATACACATTTAGCTATCGATAACGAAATTCTTCAAATCATTAGTTTAACATATTTAAGTTAATAAACGTTCTTTAACGCACTGAAGTCTACATAAAGCCTTAACGGTGTAACTGCAGTGCATTCAGAAGAATTCCGTAATTTTCTATTTAGGTATAAAGTTGATTTTCTTGTATTTACATATTTAGGAATCGATATCGAAATGCCTCAAATCATTAGATAAACATATTTAAGTTAATTAACCCTCTGTCTCTTACTGAAGTCTACATAAAGCCTTAACGGCATAACGGCAGTGAATCCGTTATCTTATATTTAGGTATAAATTCGATTTTCTTGTTTTACACATTTAGCAATCGATATCGAGATGCTTCAACTCATTTGTTTAACATATTTAAGTTAATTAACCTTTTTTAACGATCTGAATTTGGCATATAGCCACGGCGGCATTACGGCAGTGCATATAGAAGAATTCCGTTATCTTATATTTAGGCATAAAGTCAAATTTCTTGTATTTACACATTTATCAATCGATATCGAAATGCTTGAAATCATTAGTTTAACATTTTAAATTAATAAACATTTTTTAGCTTACTGAAGTTTACATAAGGCGTTTACGGTATAACGGCAGTGCACTTGGAAGAATTCCGTTATCTTATATTTAGGTATAATTCGATTTTCTTGTATATACACATTTAGCAAGCGATAATGAAATGCTTTAAATCATTAGTTTAACATATTTAAGTTAGTTAACCTTCTTTATCCTACTGAAGTTTACATAGAGCCATAACGGTATAACGGCAGTGCACTTGGAAGAATTCCGTAATCTTATATTTAGGTATAAAGTCGATTTTGTTGTATATACACATTTAGCAATAGATATCGAGATGCTTCAACTCATAAGCTTAACATATTTAACTTAATAAACCTTCTTTGACGATCTGAATTTGGCATAAAGCCACGGCGGTATTATGGCAGTGCATGTAGAAGAATTCCGTTATCTTATATTTAGGTATAAAGTCGATTTTCTTTTATATACACAATTAGATATCGATATCGAAATGCTTCAAATCATTAGTTTAACATATTTAAGTTAGTTAACCTTCTTTATCCTACTGAAGTTTACATAAAGCCATAACGGTATAACGGCAGTGCACTTGGAAGAATTCCGTTATCTTATATTTAGGTATAATTCGATTTTCTTGTATATACACATTTAGCAAGCGATATCGATATGCTTCAAATCATTAGTTTAATATATTTAAGTTAATTAACCTTCTTTAACGTATTCAAGTTTATATAAAGCCATGGCGGCATAACGGCAGTGCATTTAGAAGAATTCCGTAATCTTGTATTTAGGTATAAAGTCGATTTTCGAGTATATACACATTTAGCAAGCGATATCGAAATGCTTCAAATCATAAGTTTAACATATTTAAGTTAATTAACCTTCTTTAACGTATTGAAGTTCATATAAAGCCATGGCGGCATAACGGCAGTGCATTTAGAAGAATTCCGTAATCTTATGTTTAGGTATAAAGTCGATTTTCTTTTATATACATATTTAGATATCGATATCGAAATGTTTCAAATCATTAGTTTAACATATTTAAGTTAATAAACGTTCTTTAACGCACTGAAGTCTACATAAAGCGTTAACGGTGTAACTGCAGTGCATTCAGAAGAATTCCGTAATTTTCTATTTAGGTATAAAGTTGATTTTCTTGTATTTACATATTTAGGAATCGATATCGAAATGCCTCAAATCATTAGATTAACATATTTAAGTTAATTAACCCTCTCTCTCTTACTGAAGTCTACATAAAGCCTTAACGGCATAACGGCAGTGCATTTAGAAGAATTCCGTTATCTTATATTTAGGTATAAATTCTATTTTCTTTTATATACACATTTAGCAATCGATATCGACTCATTAGTTTAACATATTTAAGTTAATTAACCTTCTTTAACGATCTGAATTTGGCATATAGCCAAGGCGGCATTACGGCAGTGCATATAGAAGGATTCCGTTATCTTATATTTAGGCATAAAGTCAATTTTCTTGTATTTACACATTTATCAATCGATATCGAAATGCTTCAAATCATTAGTTTAACATTTTAAATTTAAAAAACATTTTTTAGCTTACTGAAGTTTACATAAGGCCATAACGGTATAACGGCAATGCACTTGGAAGAATTTCGTTATCTTATATTTAGGTATAATTCGATTTTCTTGTGTATACACATTTAGCAAGCGATATTGAAATGCTTTAAATCATTAGTTTAACATATTTAAGTTAGTTAACCTTCTTTATCCTACTGAAGTTTACATAGAGCCATAACGGTATAACGGCAGTGCACTTGGAAGAATTCCGTAATCTTATATTTAGGTATAAAGTCGATTTTGTTGTATATACATATTTTGCAATAGATATCGAGATGCTTCAACTCATAAGCTTAACATATTTAAGTTAATAAACCTTCTTTAACGATCTGAATTTGGCATATAGCCACGGCGGTATTACGGCAGTGCATGTAGAAGAATTCCGTAATATTTTATTTTGGTATAAAGTCGATTTTCTTTTATATACACATTATGATATCGATATCGAAATGTTTCAAATCATTAATTTAACATATTTATGTTTATAAACATTTTTTAGCTTACTGAAGTCTACATAAAGCCTTAACGGTATAACGGCAGTTTATTTAGAAGAATTCCGTTATCTTATATTTAGGTATAAAGTCGATTTTGTTGTATATACACGTTTAGCAATCGATAACGAAATGCTTCAAGTCATTAGTTTAACATATTTAAGTTAATTAACCTTCTTCAACGATCTGAATTTGGCATATAGCCAAGGCGGCATTACGGCAGTGCATGTAGAAGAATTCCGTAATCTTTTATTTAGGTATAACGTCGATTATCTTTTATATACACAATTAGATATCGATATCGAAGTGCTTCAAATCATTAGTTTAACATATTAAGTTAATAAACATTTTTTAGCTTAATGAAGTTTACATAAAGCCATAACGGTATAACGGCAGTGCATGTAGAAGAATTCCGTTATCTTATATTTAGGTACAAAGTCGATTTTCTTGTATATACACGTTTAGCAAGCGATATCGAAATGCTTCAAATCATTAGTTTAATATATTTAAGTTAACTAACCTTCTTTAACGTATTGAAGTTTATATAAAGCCATAACGGTATAACGGCAGTGCATGTAGAAGAATTCCGTTATCTTATATTTAGGTATAAAGTCGATTTTCTTAATTATACACGTTTAGCAAGCGATATCGAAATGCTTCAAATCATTAGTTTAATATATTTAAGTTAACTAACCTTCTTTAACGTATTGAAGTTTATATAAAGCCATGGCGGCATAACGGCAGTGCATTTAGAAGAATTCCGTAATCTTGTATTTAGGTATAAAGTCGATTTTCGAGTATATACACATGTAGCAAGCAATATCGAAATGCTTCAACTCATTAGTTTAACATATTTAAGTTAATTAACCTTCTTTATCTTACTGAAATTTACATAAAGCCATAACGGTATAACGGCAGTGCATTTGGAAGAATTCCGTAATCTTATATTAAAGGTATAAAGTCGATTTTTTTGTATATACACATTTAACAATCGATAACGAATTGCTTCAAATCATTAGTTTAAGATATTAAGTTAATAAACATTTTTAAGCTTACTGAAGTCTACATAAAGCCTTAACGGTATAACGACAGTGCATGTAGAAGAATTCCGTAATCTTATATTTAGGTATAAAGTCGATTTTCTTGTATATACACATTTAGCGATCGATATCGAGATGCTTTAACTCATTAGTTTAACATATTTATTTTAATAAACTTCCTTTAACGATCTGAAGTAGGCATATAGCCTAAGCGGCATAGCGGCAGTGCATTTAAAAGAATTCCGTAATCTTATATTTAGGTATAAAGTCGATTTTGATGTATATACACATTTAGCAAGCGATATCGAAATGCTTCAACTCATTAGTTTAACATATTTAAGTTAATAAACCTTCTTTAACGTATTGAAGTTGATATAAAGCCATGGCGGCATAACGGCAGTGCATTTAGAAAAATTACGTAATCTTATACTTAGGTATGAAGTCGATTTTCTTGTATATAAACATTTAGCAATCGATATCGAAATGCTTCAACTCATTAGTTCAACATATTTAAGTTAATAAACCTTCTTTATTGAGCTGAAGTTGGCATAAAGCCATGGCGGCATAACGGCAGTGCATGTAGAAGAATTCCGTAATCTTATATTTAGGTATAAAGTCGGTTTTCTTGTATACTCACATTAAGCAATCGATATCGAAAAGCTTCAAATCATTAGTTTAACATATTTATGTTAATTAACTTCTTTATCTTACTGAAGTTGATATAAAGCCATGGCGGCATAATGACAGTACATTTGGAAGAATTTCGTAATCTTATATTTAGGCATAAAGTCGATTTTGTTGTATATACACATTTAGCAATCGATATCGAAATGCTTCAAATCATTAGTTTAACATATTTAAGTTAATTAACCTTCTTTAACGTAATGAAGATTATATAAAGCCATGGCGGCATAACGACAGTGCATTTAGAAGAATTCCGTAATCTTATATTTAGGTATAAAGTCGATTTTCTTTTATATACACATTTAGATATCGAAATCGAAATGCTTCAAATCATTAGTTTAACATATTAAGTTAATAAGCATTTTTTAGCTTACGGAAGTCTACATAAAGCCTTAAGGGTATAACGTCAGTGCATTTAGAAGAATCCCGTGATCTTATATTTAGGTATAAATTCGATTTTCTTGTATATACACATTTAGCAATCGATATCGAAATGCTTCAAATCATAAGTTTAACATAATTAAGTTAATTAACCTTCTTTAACGTATTGAAGTTGATATAAAGCCCGGGCGGCATAACGGCAATGCATTTAGAAGAATTCCGTAATCTTATATTTAGGTATAAAGTCGATTTTGATGTATATGCTCATTTAGCAAGCGATATCGAAATGCTTCAACTCATTAGTTTAACATATTTAAGTTAATAAACCTTCTGTTGAGCCACCAAGCTTTTTTGATAGCTTCGAATCGCGAAATAAACAACGACGATATATATTTACAAAATATTTATTAAAATAAATATATATAAAACAACGAATAGAAAGTTACGTGGCTGGTGGTTTACCAGGTGAATTGCGAATATAAGAACTACAAAATAATGCGTGCGCAGGTATCGAATGTAACAAGCGAAGTAAAGCTATGATGCTAGGCTTAGGCAAAGCTAAGCTTAATTGTTCTTACATGTATGTATGTATAAAAATATTAAAGGATAAAGGGAAATGAAGAATTAGAATAACGAGTAATGCGGTGGTGGATATGCAAAATAAGAGTTACCAGATAACAATTAATATTAAATATTTACAATGTTTTCTCACCACAGTTGGTGGAATATATGTGCGCATATACATTTAGTGAACTTAAGGATAAATAATAACTTAAGATTAATGGTAGTTCCATTGTGAAAGGAGCTGCTCCGAACATCCTCCACCCGTTGAAAGGTCTAACTTTCAAAAGAATCATTGACAGGTAAAACGCACAGTTTGTTGATGGCTCGACGCGTCATCCCGGTAGACGTACGAAGAATGGCTACTCTTGCGACCCCGTCTGTTCCAGTGACAACTTCTGTAACACGAGCCAAGGGCCATTTAAGAGGTGCTGAATTTTCGTCTTTGATGCATACGATGTCATTGACTTCAATGTTTGGGTGTGGCTTACGCCACTTCACTCGTTGTTGTAGAATAGTAAGATATTCTTCACTCCATCGCTTCCAAAATATCTGTTGTATGTAGGTAACCTGCTGCCAGCGATCTAAACGATTGTAGTTTAAATGCGTGAGGTTCGGCTCAGGAATAGCGATAAGAGGACCACCAATAAGAAAATGTCCAGGCGTCAGTACATCGAGATCTTGTGGATTTTCTGAAAGTGGCACAAGAGGTCTTGAATTAATTACTGCTGAGATTTGACATACTAAGGTACGTAATTCTTCAAAACCGAGAAGTGATGAACCAACAGAGCGATAGAAGTGCCTTTTTGCCATTTTCACTGCTGCTTCCCACAGACCACCAAAATGTGGTGATCGAGGAGGTATAAAACGCCAATCTATTCCATTATTAAGACAGTAAGCGTGAACTTGGTTGCGATGATTTTCACTAAGGAATAGCTCGCGTAAATCCTTGAGCTCGTTCTTGGCGCCAACAAAATTTGTAGCATTGTCTGACCAAATGCAACTTGGTATGCCACGAGTAGCTACAAAGCGCTTAAGTGCATTAAGAAAAGAGCCTGTTGAAAGATCTTCCACCAGTTCCATCCACACAGCCTTTGTGGCGAAGCAAATGAATACGCTAACATAGCATTTTTGAGGTGCTTTCTTACGCGTTTCGGGTTTGAAATAAAATGGTCCACAGTAGTCTATGCCCGTAACGATAAAGGGCCGTGATGCAAGGATGCGTTCCTTAGGCAAGTCAGCCATGATGTGCTCAACGAGGCGAGGTTTCGATCTGCAACAAATGATACATTTTCGTAGAGCACTCGCAATAGTTTTTCTTCCACCTATAGGCCAAAATTGCATACGAATGGAAGCAAGTAGAGACTGAGGACCGGCGTGGTGATACCTTCGATGAAAATGAGTGATTATTGACGACGTCAGTGGGTGATCCTTTGGTAAAATCATTGGATGACGTGCTTCGAAGTCTAATGTTGAGTTCTTTAAACGACCTCCAACTCGTATAATTCCAAAATCATCCAAAAATGGCGATAACGAAGCGATTTTACTTGATGTGTGTACAAAGTTGTTCTTCTTCAGGGCGACGATTTCTGACCACAACTGCGCTCTTTGGACTAGGCGTATGAGCAATTGAGTCCCACGATGGATATCTGTAGTTGTGAGCTGTGATCTTTTCGATTTTATAAATTTGTATATGTATCCAAAGATACGCTGCATTGTTCCGAACGAGTTGATATATTTGAATGAAAAAGTTATATCGGGTCCATCAGATGAGATGTGCAAAACCTTTTGACGAGTTTCTGGTAGAGATATGTGAGGTTCGCATGGTTGTGGCCACGAAGGTTCGACGTTTTCCAAAAATTGTGGCCCATACGTCCAAATCCTTGATTTTAGGAGCTCCTTTGGTGTAGCGCCCTTCGATAGGATGTCAGCTGGATTCATTGAGGTGGGAACATAACGCCACTGCATGCCTTCAGTTAGTTGTTGTATAGCACAAATCCGATTGGCAACAAATACGTTAAACCTTGAGGGTTCCTCTCGAAGCCATGAGAGAACCACTGACGAATCCGACCAGCAATAATAAGAACAATCAAATATATTCATTGTTCTTAATTCAGATAATAATTGCGCCAGTAACGCGGCCGCACAAAGCTCTAATTTGGGCACTGTCAGGGTTTTCAGAGGAGCGACACGAGCCTTGGAGCACAACAAGTGGACCTTAATGTCATCATCCTTAACTGAGCGAATGTAAACACAAGCGCCGTATGCTTCCAAGCTGGCATCACAAAATGCATGTATTTGAACAGTAGCGCCAGGCTGAAGAACATAGCGCGGAAATGATGTATGTTCAAGATCAACAAAATCGTTACAAAATGCTAACCATGCTGTGCATATGGAAAGTGGTAAACTTTCATCCCAATCGAGTTTGTCTCTCCACATTCTTTGCAACAGTATTTTAGCTCTAGTAAGTGTGGGCCCAATCAGACCTAATGGGTCATAGAAACGTGCTATGGTAGACAATACGGAACGCTTGGAGCATTTTTCCGATGTTAGCTGAGGTTTATATTTAAACAAAAAGACGTCCTTCGATGGATTCCAAACAAGTCCGAGAGTTTTGACAATATCGCTGGATTCATCGAAACTTAGAAAACTTTCTCTATCAGCAACAGGAATTTCGCTGAGAATATCTGAGTTGTTAGAGCACCACTTTCTTAACTGAAAACGACCTTTAGAAAGTAGATTTGTAGTTTGTTGCCTGATTTGTTGTACTTCCTCCACTGAACTTCCTCCAGAGATAAGATCATCTACATAGAAATCTCGAAGAACGATTTCTGAACCAAGTGGATAAGATGAGGACTCATCTAATGCTAGCTGATGCATAGTCCGTATAGCCAAGAACGCAGCAGGCTTGGTGCCGTATGTGACCGTGTCTAGACTGTATATACGTAGTTTTTCTTCTGGGGAATCTCGCCATAGTATGCACTGAAGCATATTATCTGGAGGTGTTACGCGAACACATCGATACATCTTGCAAATGTCCCCAGTGAGTGCAATTGGAAAGGTACGAAAACGAACGAGAATGTTGAAAAGTTTGGGTTGAATGGTAGGGCCAGTCATAAGTATATCATTTAGTGATAACCCAGAAGTTGTACCCGCAGAACCGTCAAAAACAACTCGCAAATTCGTTGACGTACTATCATCCTTAATAACGCAATGATGAGGTAGAAAGTACCTGCACTTAGAAATCATTCTTTCAGAAACTAACGACATATGACCAAGGTGCTCATATTCCTTCATGAATGAGCTATATTTCGCCTTTAAATTAGGATTTCTACTAAGTTTGCGTTCAATATTCTCGAATCTGCGTCTAGCAGCTAAATAGGAATCACCAAGTGAATCTAAGCTGCACTTAATGGGCAAGCGAACTGAATATTCGCCCGTTGATAAACGTGAATAATTATTTTTGAAATGTTCCTCACACTCGAGGTCTTCTTTAGAAGTTTTGGTTATTGGTTCATGAACATGTTCAATTTCCCAAAAGCGGCGAACTAATTTGTCTAACTGGATATCGTTATCAATTCCACTAGATGATCTTTTGCTTACAATAAATGTCGATAGTTGAGGGGTTTGCTGCCAGCCACCAGATAAAACCCATCCCAGTCGAGTTTTTTGAAGAACGGGTAACCCAGGTGCCAATTTTATCTGCCCCACACAAATGAGTTCGAAGAAAAGTCCTGCGCCGATGAGCATGTCGATGCGTTGTGGTATGTTGAAAGCAGGATCAGCTAGTTGGATATTCGAAGGAACATTCCAATCATCGGTCATGACTGAAGTTCCCGGTTGATTATCAGTAATCGTTTGAGCGACAAGAGCAGTAATGTTTGTTGAGTAATCTGAAGTCCGCGACTTTAATACGAGATTAACTGAGTAACCATCTGTTGTAAAATTTGCATCCCCAATTCCAGAAACCGAAGTGAAGGATTTAGATTTTGGCAGTTGAAGTTGGTTTGCGAAGCGACTTGTGACGAAGTGAATCTGTGAGCCAGAGTCCAAAAGTGAGCGACAAGGTACGAAAGTTCCGGCACGATTCTTTACTAAAACAATTGCAGTAGCTAAAAGCACAACATCAGATGGAGATCGGGAAGCAGAGATGTCAGGCTGCGTTGGCAGCGTTGCAGTCATGGCATTAGCTTGGACAGAGTTTGATATTAATGGTAAATCG
Source organism: Bactrocera correcta (assembly GCA_027475135.1). Taxonomy (NCBI): domain Eukaryota; kingdom Metazoa; phylum Arthropoda; class Insecta; order Diptera; family Tephritidae; genus Bactrocera; species Bactrocera correcta. The sequence goes on from JAPZAG010001954.1 coordinate 13,437, forward strand.
TTACTATTAGCTGATGGTAAACGATTAAAATGTAAAAGTGTGTGATGCTTTGAATGACATTTTCGACAAGAACTAGATTTGCAATCTCGCATCTGATGGCCTTTCTTTAAACAGTTCAGACATAATGAAAGTCTCTTAACTTCTTTCTGACGAATATTAGGCGAAAGATTCAAAAACCGTTGGCAATTATAAATCAAATGTTCAGCATTTCCACAAAATACACAAATACCCAGTAAGCTATATGAAGCAACAAAGAATTTTCTTTGATGTGTACTCACGGTTTTTCCAGTTTTACCAAATGTTTCAGCTTGTGTTTGTAATGCATGCTCTACATTCTCGAGGGTACGACATCGATGTTCTAAAAATGCAGCTAATGATTCCCACGATGGTAACTCGTTTATTGACCAACTTTCTTCCCATTTTGCTTGAGTTACTTTGTCCAACTTTTGAGTTAAAAATTGTACCAGTATGCAGTCCGCTATTTGCTCTTTGGAACCAAGTGACTGCAACGCACATATATGCGAGTTGACCTTGTCCGACAACGCTCGCAGCTTGCCGACAGTACCATCTGCTTTGTCCATCCCGAAAATCTCCCTGATATGTGCCTGAAAAATAAGACGTTTATTATCAAATCGTTTAATGAGGAGATCTAATGCGATTTTATAATTAGCCTCATTTATTTCCAACGATCGTATGGTGTCAAGAGAAGCACCACTCAAGCAGGAACGCAAATGTTGCAATTTGTCCACATCGCTTAGGTCGCCGTCCTTATCGATAACTGATGTGAACATCGAATAGAAATTTGTCCACTCTGTATAGGATCCACTGAATTTAGGCAACGTTAATTGAGGCAAACGAGAACGATTAGTATTCACTATAATAGGTTGGGATTCATTGCTGTTCATCTTGAATGTGGAACAATGTTGAGAAGCGCTACGCTTTCCAATTTCACGTTGTAAAGTAGCCTTCAACTGAACCAAATTCGTATCAAATTGGATAAGTAAATCACTTCCAATAGATTCAAAGTCATGCTCCTCCAAACTTGTGTGTGCAGCAACGAAGTTTGATTTCAGTTCGTTTACTGAATCAATTATTGCCGCTAAAGCATATTCGTCCATGCTTTGCAACCGTTCCGAGTCCATATCAGCACTTATGCATTCAAGGCGTTTATACATGGCCTGTGTCCTCAACTTCAAAAATGTCACCCTGCCCATTGGCGAATGCTGACTTATGGGACTCTCATTCGCAGGAATGTCTCCAGGTGGAGTACCACCGATTGATTGGTTTAACGACATATCCAAGAAATGTAACCAATTAAAAATTTAACGAGGTTAGATGATCAGCGCGGTAATGTATAGCGGATAACCGTACTGAACCGTTGAAGAAAGTAGCGGCACCCGATAAACGGTGCTTACGGTTTTGAGCAACGTTAGAAATGTTTTCGCTTAAATATCCAAATTTACCGTAGTAGCGCTTTCTAGAAATCACGCCACAATTTTGCCACAAATCAAATAGGTTTTAAACCACGAGTTTGATTTATCGATTGTTCACTATAAAATATGTCCACTATGTCACACTAGCACGGTAGCGCACGATCTAATATTTTGATATTTAATGTTAAGTATAATTATATCACCACTAAACACACACAGCGATCACGTCGGGGTCACCAAAATGTTGAGCCACCAAGCTTTTTTGATAGCTTCGAATCGCGAAATAAACAACGACGATATATATTTACAAAATATTTATTAAAATAAATATATATAAAACAACGAATAGAAAGTTACGTGGCTGGTGGTTTACCAGGTGAATTGCGAATATAAGAACTACAAAATAATGCGTGCGCAGGTATCGAATGTAACAAGCGAAGTAAAGCTATGATGCTAGGCTTAGGCAAAGCTAAGCTTAATTGTTCTTACATGTATGTATGTATAAAAATATTAAAGGATAAAGGGAAATGAAGAATTAGAATAACGAGTAATGCGGTGGTGGATATGCAAAATAAGAGTTACCAGATAACAATTAATATTAAATATTTACAATGTTTTCTCACCACAGTTGGTGGAATATATGTGCGCATATACATTTAGTGAACTTAAGGATAAATAATAACTTAAGATTAATGGTAGTTCCATTGTGAAAGGAGCTGCTCCGAACACCTTCTTTAACAAACTGAAGTTGGCATAAATCCATGGCGGCATAACGGCAGTGCATGAAGAAGAATTCCATTATCTTATATTTAGGTATAAAGTCGATTTTCTTGTATATACACATTTATCAATCGATATCGAAATGCTTCAAATCATTACTTTAACATAATTAAGTTAATTAACCTTCTTTATCTTACTGAAGTTTACATAAAGCCATAACGGTATAACGGCAGTGCATTTGGAAGAATTCCGTAATCTTATATTTAGGTATAAAGTCGATTTTGTTGTATATGCACATTTAGCAATCGATATCGAGATGCTTCAACTCATTAGTTTAATATATATAAGTTAATAAACCTTCTTTAACCAACTGAAGTTGGCATAAATCCATGGCGGCATAACGGCAGTGCATGTAGAAGAATTCCATTATCTTATATTTAGGTATAAAGTCGATTTTCATGTATATACACATTTAGCAATCGATATCGAAATGCTTCAAATCATTACTTTAACATATCTAAGTTAATAAACGTTCTTTAACGCACGGAAGTCTACATAAAGCCTTAAGGGTATAACTGCAGTGCATTCAGAAGAATTCCGTTATCTTATATTTAGGTATAAAGTCGATTTTCTTTTATATACACATTTAGCAATCGATAACGAAATGCTTCAAATCATTAGTTTAACATATTTAAGTTAACTAACCTTCTTTATCTTGCTGAAGTTTACATAAAGCCATAACGGTATAACGGCAGTGCATTGGGAAGAATTCCGTAATCTTATATTTAGGTATAAAGTCGATTTTGTTGTATATTCACATTTAGCAATCGATATCGAGATGCTTCAACTCACTAGTTTAACATATTAAGTTAATAAACATTTTTTAGCTTACTGAAGTTTATATAAAGCCTTAACGGTATAACGACAGTGCATTTAGAAGAATTCCGTTATCTTATATTTAGGTATAAATTCGATTTTCTTGTATATACACATTTAGCAAACGAGCAGTGCATTTAGAAGAATTACGTTATCTTATATTTAGGTATAATTCGATTTTCTTGTATATACACATTTAGCAAGCGATATTGAAATGCTTTAAATCATTAGTTTAACATATTTAAGTTAGTTAACCTTCTTTATCCTACTGAAGTTTACATAGAGCCATAACGGTATAACGGCAGTGCACTTGGAAGAATTCCGTAATCTTATATTTAGGTATAAAGTCGATTTTGTTGTATATACATATTTAGCAATAGATATCGAGATGCTTCAACTCATAAGCTTAACATATTTAAGTTAATAAACCTTCTTTAACGATCTGAATTTGGCATATAGCCACGGCGGTATTACGGCAGTGCATGTAGAAGAATTCCGTAATATTTTATTTTGGTATAAAGTCGATTTTCTTTTATATACACATTATGATATCGATATCGAAATGTTTCAAATCATTAGTTTAACATATTTATGTTTATAAACATTTTTTAGCTTACTGAAGTCTACATAAAGCCTTAACGGTATAACGGCAGTTTATTTAGAAGAATTCCGTTATCTTATATTTAGGTATAAAGTCGATTTTGTTGTATATACACGTTTAGCAATCGATAACGAAATGCTTCAAGTCATTAGTTTAACATATTTAAGTTAATTAACCTTCTTCAACGATCTGAATTTGGCATATAGCCAAGGCGGCATTACGGCAGTGCATGTAGAAGAATTCCGTAATCTTTTATTTAGGTATAACGTCGATTATCTTTTATATACACAATTAGATATCGATATCGAAATGCTTCAAATCATTAGTTTAACATATTAAGTTAATAAACATTTTTTAGCTTAATGAAGTTTACATAAAGCCATAACGGTATAACGGCAGTGCATGTAGAAGAATTCCGTTATCTTATATTTAGGTATAAAGTCGATTTTCTTGTATATACACGTTTAGCAAGCGATATCGAAATGCTTCAAATCATTAGTTTAATATATTTAAGTTAACTAACCTTCTTTAACGTATTGAAGTTTATATAAAGCCATAACGGTATAACGGCAGTGCATGTAGAAGAATTCCGTTATCTTATATTTAGGTATAAAGTCGATTTTCTTAATTATACACGTTTAGCAAGCGATATCGAAATGCTTCAAATCATTAGTTTAATATATTTAAGTTAACTAACCTTCTTTAACGTATTGAAGTTTATATAAAGCCATGGCGGCATAACGGCAGTGCATTTAGAAGAATTCCGTAATCTTGTATTTAGGTATAAAGTCGATTTTCGAGTATATACACATGTAGCAAGCAATATCGAAATGCTTCAACTCATTAGTTTAACATATTTAAGTTAATTAACCTTCTTTATCTTACTGAAATTTACATAAAGCCATAACGGTATAACGGCAGTGCATTTGGAAGAATTCCGCAATCTTATATTAAAGGTATAAAGTCGATTTTGTTGTATATACACATTTAACAATCGATAACGAATTGCTTCAAATCATTAGTTTAAGATATTAAGTTAATAAACATTTTTAAGCTTACTGAAGTCTACATAAAGCCTTAACGGTATAACGGCAGTGCATGTAGAAGAATTCCGTAATCTTATATTTAGGTATAAAGTCGATTTTCTTGTATATACACATTTAGCGATCGATATCGAGATGCTTTAACTCATTAGTTTAACATATTTATTTTAATAAACTTCCTTTAACGATCTGAAGTTGGCATATAGCCTAAGCGGCATAGCGGCAGTGCATTTAGAAGAATTCCGTAATCTTATATTTAGGTATAAAGTCGATTTTGATGTATATACACATTTAGCAAGCGATATCGAAATGCTTCAACTCATTAGTTTAACATATTTAAGTTAATAAGCCTTCTTTAACGTATTGAAGTTGATATAAAGCCATGGCGGCATAACGGCAGTGCATTTAGAAAAATTACGTAATCTTATACTTAGGTATGAAGTCGATTTTCTTGTATATAAACATTTAGCAATCGATATCGAAATGCTTCAACTCATTAGTTCAACATATTTAAGTTAATAAACCTTCTTTATTGAGCTGAAGTTGGCATAAAGCCATGGCGGCATAACGGCAGTGCATGTAGAAGAATTCCGTAATCTTATATTTAGGTATAAAGTCGGTTTTCTGGTATACTCACATTAAGCAATCGATATCGAAATGCTTCAACTCATTAGTTTAACATATTTATGTTAATTAACTTCTTTATCTTACTGAAGTTGATATAAAGCCATGGCGGCATAATGACAGTACATTTGGAAGAATTTCGTAATCTTATATTTAGGTATAAAGTCGATTTTGATGTATATACACATTTAGCAATCGATATCGAAATGCTTCAAATCATTAGTTTAACATATTTAAGTTAATTAACCTTCTTTAACGTAATGAAGATGATATAACGCCATGGCGGCATAACGACAGTGCATTTAGAAGAATTCCGTAATCTTATATTTAGGTATAAAGTCGATTTTCTTTTATATACACATTTAGATATCGAAATCGAAATGCTTCAAATCATTAGTTTAACATATTAAGTTAATAAGCATTTTTTAGCTTACGGAAGTCTACATAAAGCCTTAAGGGTATAACGTCAGTGCATTTAGAAGAATCCCGTTATCTTATATTTAGGTATAAATTCGATTTTCTTGTATATACACATTTAGCAATCGATATCGAAATGCTTCAAATCATAAGTTTAACATAATTAAGTTAATTAACCTTCTTTAACGTATTGAAGTTGATATAAAGCCCGGGCGGCATAACGGCAATGCATTTAGAAGAATTCCATTATCTTATATTTAGGTATAAAGTCGATTTTCATGTATATACACATTTAGCAATCGATATCGAAATGCTTCAAATCATTACTTTAACATATCTAAGTTAATAAACGTTCTTTAACGCACGGAAGTCTACATAAAGCCTTAAGGGTATAACTGCAGTGCATTCAGAAGAATTCCATTATCTTATATTTAGGTATAAAGTCGATTTTCTTTTATATACACATTTAGCAATCGATAACGAAATGCTTCAAATCATTAGTTTAACATATTTAAGTTAACTAACCTTCTTTATCTTGCTGAAGTTTACATAAAGCCATAACGGTATAACGGCAGTGCATTGGGAAGAATTCCGTAATCTTATATTTAGGTATAAAGTCGATTTTGTTGTATATTCACATTTAGCAATCGATATCGAGATGCTTCAACTCACTAGTTTAACATATTAAGTTAATAAACTTTTTTTAGCTTACTGAAGTTTATATAAAGCCTTAACGGTATTACGACAGTGCATTTAGAAGAATTCCGTTATCTTATATTTAGGTATAAAGTCGATTTTGATGTATATGCTCATTTAGCAAGCGATATCGAGATGCTTCAACTCATTAGTTTAACATATTTAAGTTAATAAACCTTCTTTAACAAACTGAAGTTGGCATAAATCCATGGCGGCATAACGGCAGTGCATGTAGAAGAATACCATTATCTTATATTTAGGTATAAAGTCGATTTTCTAGTATATACACATTTATCAATCGATATCGAAATGCTTCAAATCATTACTTTAACATAATTAAGTTAATTAACCTTCTTTATCTTACTGAAGTTTACATAAAGCCATAACGGTATAACGGCAGTGCATTTGGAAGAATTCCGTAATCTTATATTTAGGTATAAAGTTTGATTTTCTTGTATATACACATTTAGCAATCGATATCGAAATGCTTCAAATCATAAGTTTAACATAATTTTAAATTAATAAACCTTCTTTAACCATTGAAGTTGGCATAAATCCATGGCGGCATAACGGCAATGCATGTTTGAAGAATTCCATTATCTTATATTTAGGTATAAAGTCGATTTTCATGTATATACACATTAAGCAATTTGATATCGAAATGCTTCAAATCATTACTTTAACATATCTAAGTTAATAAACGTTCTTTAACGCACGGAAGTCTACATAAAGCCTTAAGGGTATAACTGCAGTGCATTCAGAAGAATTCCATTATCTTATATTTAGGTATAAAGTCGATTTTCTTTTATATACACATTTAGCAATCGATAACGAAATGCTTCAAATCATTAGTTTAACATATTTAAGTTAACTAACCTTCTTTATCTTGCTGAAGTTTACATAAAGCCATAACGGCATAACGGCAGTGCATTGGGAAGAATTCCGTAATCTTATATTTAGGTATAAAGTCGATTTTGTTGTATATTCACATTTAGCAATCGATATCGAGATGCTTCAACTCACTAGTTTAACATATTAAGTTAATAAACATTTTTTAGCTTACTGAAGTTTATATAAAGCCTTAACGGTATAACGACAGTGCATTTAGAAGAATTCCGTTATCTTATATTTAGGTATAAAGTTTTCCCGGATTTTTGAAATTTGGTTAAAAATTTTTTTCTCATTTAGCAAGCGATATCGAAATGCTTCAAATCATTAGTTTAACATATTTAAGTTAATAAACCTTCTTTAACAAACTGAAGTTGACATAAAGCCATAACGGCATAACGGCAATGCATGTTTGGGAAAAATACCGTAATCTTATATTTAGGTATAAAGTCGATTTTCTAGTATATACACATTTATCAATCGATATCGAAATGCTTCAAATCATTACTTTAACATAATTAAGTTAATTAACCTTCTTTATCTTACTGAAGTTTACATAAAGCCATAACGGTATAACGGCAGTGCATTTGGAAGAATTCCGTAATCTTATATTTAGGTATAAAGTCGATTTTGTTGTATATGCACATTTAGCAATCGATATCGAGATGCTTCAACTCATTAGTTTAATATATTTAAGTTAATAAACCTTCTTTAACCAACTGAAGTTGGCATAAATCCATGGCGGCATAACGGCAGTGCATGTAGAAGAATTCCATTATCTTATATTTAGGTATAAAGTCGATTTTCATGTATATACACATTAAGCATTCGATATCGAAATGCTTCAAATCATTACTTTAACATATCTAAATTAATAAACGTTCTTTAACGCACGGAAGTCTACATAAAGCCTTAAGGGTATAACTGCAGTGCATTCAGAAGAATTCCGTTATCTTATATTTAGGTATAAAGTCGATTTTCTTTTATATACACATTTAGCAATCGATAACGAAATGCTTCAAATCATTAGTTTAACATATTTAAGTTAACTAACCTTCTTTATCTTGCTGAAGTTTACATAAAGCCATAACGGCATAACGGCAGTGCATTGGGAAGAATTCCGTAATCTTATATTTAGGTATAAAGTCGATTTTGTTGTATATTCACATTTAGCAATCGATATCGAGATGCTTCAACTCACTAGTTTAACATATTAAGTTAATAAACATTTTTTAGCTTACTGAAGTTTATATAAAGCCTTAACGGTATAACGACAGTGCATTTAGAAGAATTCCGTTATCTTATATTTAGGTATAAATTCGATTTTCTTGTATATACACATTTAGCAAACGAGCAGTGCATTTAGAAGAATTACGTTATCTTATATTTAGGTATAAATTCGATTTTCTCGTATCTACACATTTAGCAAGCGATATCGAAATGCTTCAAATCATTAGTTTAACATATTTAAGTTAATTAACCTTCTTTATCCTACTGAAGTTTACATAAAGCCATAACGGTATAACGGCAATGCATTTGGAAGAATTCCGTAATCTTATATTTAGGTATAAAGTCGATTTTTTTGTATTTACATATTAAGCAATCGATATCGAAATGCTTCAAATCATTAGTTTAACATATTTAAGTTAATAAACATTTTTTAGCTTACTGAAGTTTATATATAGCCTTAACGGTATAACGACAGTGCATTTAGAAGAATTCCGTTATCTTATATTTAGGTATAAAGTCGATTTTGATGTATATGCTCATTTAGCAAGCGATATCGAGATGCTTCGACTCATTAGCTCAACATATTTAAGTTAATTAACCTTCTTTAACGATCTGAATTTGGCATGTAGCCACGGCGGTATTACGGCAGTGCATTTAGAAGAATTCCGTAATCTTCTATTTAGGTATAAAGTCGATTTTCTTGTATTTACATATTAAGCAATCGATATCGAAATGCTTCAAATCATTAGTTTAACATATTTAAGTTAATTAACCCTCTCTATCTTACTGAATTCTACATAAAGCCTTAACGGCATAACGGCAGTGCATTTAAAAGAATTCCGTTATCTCATATTTAGGTATAAAGTCGATTTTGTTGTATATACACATTTAGCAAGCGATATCGAAATGCTTCAACTCATTAGTTTAACATATTTAAGTTAATTAACCTTCTTTAACGTATTGAAGTTGATATAAAGCCATGGCGGCATAACGGCAGTGCATGTAGAAGAATTCCGTTATCTTATATTTAGGTATAAAGTCGATTATCTTGTATATACACATTTAACAGGCGATATCGAAATGCTTCAAATCATTAGTTTATGATATTTAAGTTAATTAACCTTCTTTAACGTATTGAAGTTGATATAAAGCCATGGCGGCATAACGGCAGTGCATTTAGAAGAATTCCGTTATCTTATATTTAGGTATAAAGTCGATTTTGTTGTATATACACATTTAGCAATCGATGTCGAGATGCTTCAACTCATTAGTTTAACATATTTAAGTTAATAAACCTTCTTTAACGAACTGAAGTTGGAATAAAGCCATGGCGGCATCACGGCAGTGCATGTAGAAGAATTCCGTTATCTTATATTTAGGTATGAAGTCGATTTTGTTGTATATACACATTTAGCAAGCGATATCGAAATGCTTCAACTCATTAGTTTAACATA
>JAPZAG010001955.1:0-23409 GCA_027475135.1 Bactrocera correcta
TTTGACAACTATCCCTGCTAATCCCGGAGTGGGCCGATTTTTTTCATATTTGTTTTATCTATTTAAAAAAATAATTGTCAAATTTTCAAAAATGAAAAAAAATTTTTCCCGTAAACTTTATTTCTGTCATTTTTATAAATTTAGTTGGAAAAGGATCGCCGATACTGCATTTAGTGCTTATATAAGTAGTTATTTGTTGCTCCAGTGTCGATTAGGATATTAACTGCTTTACCCGCATTCCTGCAGTGGCGTTGAAGACACGGCAATTTATTCACTCGCTTGAACAAAGCGTGTTTTGTATTCTGAGTCCTTCGGATTGTGGCTATAAAAAGTGCCGCTGGTATACATATTTGCCGAGAATTAATGTTCTTACAGCTTCCTGGTTCGCATATTCTTTCATAGCTGATGGATATCCTAAGTTATACATCTTCACTTTATTAAGGGCAAGATTAAGTGTGCAATGGAACTTCGCCAGAGTCCTACTTCCTCATTTTATTCTTTTCATTTCTTCGAGCAGCACATACAGAGGTCTTTGATCCACACAAGTGTAATCGAGACGATTTATTACGGAATAGAAGTTGAATTTGTTCTTGTGGTTTATTAAAATATCGACGGCCTCTCCATGAATTTTGGAATGTACAATCGAGAGTGCCGTGTAGTACGTGAGTGCAGTAGCGTAATTCTTGATGTTCTCCATGTGTGTCCAAGACTGGTACGGTTTTGAAGATTTCGAGGTTTATTTGTAAATCGTCTATGATGTTTGGTGTACAGTCCTGGCCTTAGGTGGTGACTGTGAAGTTAGGTTTTGCGTAGATTTCGAACGAATTCAATCTCTGTTGTGTTTTAGTGAGTGTTGTGGTTGGAGCAGCGATTTGTGCTCTCAAGCTTGGGATTTCTCGCGTTGTCATTTCGTAGTTTATATCCAAAGATAAATGTGATAAATTAAATCTTTCTTGTCATCTTATCCGTGAACGTGTTGTGATGGCCGATGGTATAACGTAGCTTATATATTAAGACCCATCAGTAATTTTTTCCAGATTTTTCAGGAAAAAGTTTTTTCTTTGTTGTATTTTAAGCTCCGTTTTCAAAGATCTAGTAGTGGTAGTCTTTCTTCCCGTGAAACTTTTCCTATCCTTTTCTTCAGTGGATAGTGAATGCTGAAAGACCGGTTTGAGGCCCCAGTTAACAAACGGTTAGTTCGTTGTGAGTAAAAGATTATATACTATATATTATTTTTTTTTTTGGGCATTGCACTTAGTTTCGTGTTGCCGGTTTTATTAATATCTCTTACAGCTATTCATACTTATGAGGATGATTGATACTTTCTAAAACTAAAATAGTTTTATTACACTTATCAGCTTATCTCTTTTCGCATTCTGTCTGCTGCACTTTGGGTTCAAATATTTTCATGTTTGTTTAGATTAAGTGTGATATTAATTTAGGCTAGTTTTGGGGTCGCTAGCTATAGCGAATTGTGAAAAACTCCAGACCTTCACCGTCCTGTTCGAATTCAATTTCAAAAGGAATCAGTTCATTCAACCCTTAATGCACTAGATTTACTCTAGAAGGCAAGGGATTCACGTTCAAAATATTCCTGATATTATCTTCCTTCGTCAGTTCATAAAATTTTAATTTCCGCTCCCGATGTTATTCAATATGCACCAGTTTCAATTGGAGAGCGCTCAGAAGAATCTGCTAAGTCAAGCAATAAGGACGTTAAGATGTACCGACTCCATCATACACGAAAGAACTAACGGGTCACTACAAATCAGGACTTGCTAAAACGATTACTTTTCATCTTAGATCCTTTCATCACCAAACTATCATGCAAAAGTAAATCAATTTTATTAAAATCAGTTTTTGATTTAGTTGAATAATACTCGTATTCAAAAAATTTTTTCGTTTATCAAGTTTTTTAATCTAATATAATTAATTAAAATTCGTTACCAGGGGGGGTGGCGGAGTGTGAAACGGAGTTTCACTTTCATATAAGCAGTGGAAGTATTTTTGGCCGCTGATTTCATACAAGACCGACCACAGTGCGCTGGTAAATTAATTATTTAACAATTAAATTTAAAAAAAATTTAATAAAAAAAAGTTAAAAAAAAAAGGATAAAAATGTATGTTAGCTAGAATTTGAGCTTAGGCATAATATTTGATGTTGCAAAAGAAACTGTGCTGTATAATTTGAGGCCGCGACCTATCTGGGCGTTTATGACGCTAAGTGCTGGGGTGGTGCTGTCCACTTTACGGAAGCCGTGTTGGTGTTCGGCTTGACTAAGATGAAGTGTGAAGAGTGGAAGTAGCAATACCTCAAGGCCTAGATAATTAGAGTTGTCGGGAAATAAGGCTCCCACATATTGGCAGGCTGCGGCATGGGGCGCTGTCGTAGCGGACTTTAAGTTTCCTCTAAAGAAATAAAGAAAAAATACCGCGAGCGCAAACAAAATGAACAACAACACAAGAAGAAAGACAAACGAGAAGCGTCCATACTGGACAAACTAAGGAATCTCCCATCACTCCACCAACAGAAGGGCCTCGGAACGAAGAAAGGAATATACTCCTTCTTTCACAGAGCTGACTTGGGAGAGAAGTAATAAAAACAAACCAGCACTGGTTCAGATGTCTCGGGAGGTCGCTGATAAAAGGACGCATAGCGATACAAGCAAACACGGATTCGAACAACATTCAAGCAAACATAGGCAAGATGAGACAAAAAGGGAGGAAAACTCCACCGAAGGAGCCTTGAACGCAGAAGCAGACTAAGCGAGTCGGGTTCTAATATATATAACGAAAAAAGAAACAACACGAACAACCAATCATCAATCACCAATGTTCAGACCTTGACGTAGAATCATTTCGCTAACTGGGAGTTACAGAGCAAATGACCCAAAGAACCACAACACTGAATAAGAACGTTCATGCGTTGATTGACTTAGACTTCCGCAAAGAGAATATTCGCCGAGAAGGCACCGTCAGTAAAAGTAACAACGGGTAAAGGTTTCTCTTTGTAAACACCGCCGTACATCCTCCAATGAAAGGAACGCATCGGGAAGCAGGGAACAATCCAAAGGAAGGTGGACCCTCCCTCAGAGCAGACGATGTAGAAGGCTCGAGGGCACACATTCCACACCTTCAGATAAAATAAGACCCAGGGGAGCACAAAGAGGGCAAAGAATCTCGCTTCCAAGAGAAAGAAATAACACTAAGCACAGGAGGCACAGAGTACCAAAAGTTCCCGATCAAGAACGTTCAGGAGATGATCCAAGAAAAAAAAAACAGGAACTGAGTGGAGATAAGATATCTCAGGAATCTTGAAAATGGTATGAACCCAGAATCTATCCGATTCCAAGTTAAAAAAACTGATCAAAAATAGTAAAACAAGCACTCATAGAACGCCACTAAAAGACAAGCTGTCGTAAAAGCCAAGGCCACTGGAGGGATCGACTATTCCGAAGCCACAAGCTATAAGGCCTAGTCAGGGTCGTAGGCTATACGAGTAGTCGGAGTGGCAGTACTTTCAAAGGCCTTCCCAAAAGAGTTTCTGTCTCCGGAAAGCTGGCTGAGATCCAAGAGACAGTAATGTACGAAACGCTCAAGGGCTGGAAAAGACCATTAGTGTTCTGAGGTGGGACGTTCAGACCAGGGCTACTCATTGCCGCTTACATACCCCTATCCTAGGCGGGTGATTAGGCGAAAAGTTAACCTCGAAAAATGGTGAAGAAATACCACCCACGCAAAACGTAACAATTTTTCTCCCTGGGAGTGCGAATAAGGCGCAAGCATAAGCGTTGGGCTTGCTGCAGGTCCAAAACGAAAGTCTGAAAAGCAATCACAGGAAATAAGTCAAAGACAAAGGCACTTGTCAAAAGCTAAGTCTCTGTATACACTGGGGTGGGTCGATTCCGGACTTTTTTCGATTCGGGATTTCTAATAGTGCGGAAAAGTTGCCTAAGTACTTCTTGATTCCAATGCAACATTTTGTTTTGAGATCAGATTGCATCTTCAACCCCAACTCCGGCCTTGAAATTTCGGAAATTCGCCTAAAATCGTGAAATTGTATACGTAGCGCCTGAAATACGCATCTCATGGCAAAATGTATAAAACAAAAGTTATTTGTCACGTCATTTGCTACCGAAATGGTTTATGTGATCATAGCCGTAGGACGAACCGCTCCCGAGATACGAGCGAAAATGCGGCGCGCCGCAGCGCAAGGTGAAAATTGTTGCACCTCTCAGCTAACCTGTCTTGGTCATCCAGAACCCACCGCGTGGAGGTGGCTGCTCTTCGGGTTCCTCCCAAGCCCAACCCAACCAACCAACCATATGTCAGGCTTGTTTTAGTCTGAATCTGTGTCAAATTTATTGATAAAATCCGATTTTGTACTAAACTTTGGCACTTGTTGCCTAGATTTCAGTGTAGAGCGTATAAAACGATCACGAGATTGGGGGCCAATAACTTTAGAAGATGCCTCTGTCACCAGTTTGACGGTTCTCTCCACTGCCACGGTGTGAGAGGGGAATCCACTAAATTTCCATACCTCTGCAGTGTCTCCCGACAGCCCTTTTATTAGTTCTTCGTTAGAAACTGAACAAAGAACTGGTGGAACAGTCAAGGTAATAGTCTTCCAGTTAATCATATCGTAATAATTATTAGCTTTGAAACGTCAGCTTTGGCAACTTATTACATCTAACTCTTCCATTTACAGTGTCAGACTCTGCTTCTCTGGCTACCAGAAGACGGTCAAGGGCCAACTTTCTGACTTCTATCCGTTCGTCAGTCATCATACTAAAAACTAATCTCAGAATTTTATTGGCACAGGTGAGCCAGCGAGATTTGCACATGTTACCTGGATGCATCGACGTTAAATCTGAGGAATATTGACCGGAAATAACAGCTTCTTATATTTTATAGAGATAAGCTTGGTCTGTGCTAAGTTGGGTCGGATTAATTACCTCAGAAGGTAATTGGTACGATGGGAAACTTTTAAATTTGACAACAGGCAACTTCTCACAATCAGGGAGCAGTTTACCTACGTCGCCAGAGAATGTATTTGGACTCTTTGAGACACCATCTATGTGTTCGAAAAGAGCACGAAATGGAAGTTCGTTGAAATGTAGAAGGCAAACAACCCACTGAAGTGGCCTACCTATTCTTTCTTCTAGTTTGCGAATGATTCCACCTTTCCAACCTATGTTCGTGTTGGTGCCATCAGCACCGACAACTTCTAGATATTCCACATCAACTGAATTGTCTTGTAAATGTTGCCATATATGTAGCTTGCGTCTCATCCGCAGCTGACCCGGAAGGAGAGGTGATGTGGCCAAAGTAATGAAAACCAGGTTCCGATATAAGAGAAATATGTTCCTCTTTGACAGTGTCGCGGTAGTACTTTTCACCTTCGCTGACTTGTGAAAGTGTATTGTCTTTGCGGCCGTCAAAACATAGCCCATATACAGAGTCAATACTTTCGGTGTTTTGGAGCTTAACTCCAACATTTTTTTTGCCCGACTAATCTTGCATTTGCCAGTGACAAAGTTATCCGATCCTCTGTTATCAAACCTGCTTTTTTGGCATGGAGAAAAGCAGATGAAACAATCAATGCCGCTCTATCACTTACTCCAAATCTTTGGGCAGCTAAAGCAGTGTGTTCTAATACTAGTGTGTTTTGTTTGGTTTTAGAGGATGGAAGAGAAAATTCATCATCAGCATCGTTTTTGGAAGAGAGTCTGGCTAATCTGAATGGTCATGTGTTCTAGCTGATACTTTTCTGGTAAGTGTTGATGTTGAATGACGTTTTGAAAGCTTTTCTTTACGTTCATTTTTCTTTGTAATCTTTTTTGTTTCAGGTAGATCAACACTTCCAATGCGACCAATTCTTCTGGTTCTCTGGTCCAAGAAAAATGGTTGTTCATTGATAAGAACTTTGCTTTCCTTTGGACAAGTGCAAGAAGAAAAATAAATGCATTTACAAGCAGCGATGTCAAATAATTTTCCGGCAGAAGAGAAAAAGTCGTCTCTTTTAGAGCTCAAACCTATTGGGTTCCTTGAAAACATTTGTTTAAGAGTCAGAAATTTCTTATGGTATGTGGTGAGCATTTGTACAACTCTGGTGTGTGAAACTATCGGAATAGATGACTTTTTGAAAGTATTTTCAACCTTTTTTGCAACTATTTCTGTAACCTCTTTACTCATAGGTTCATAGTTGTCGCCTCGGAGTAGCTCTATACGAAATCTTTCAAACTGATAACACAAAAGAACATCATGGTAAGTAGGTAACTGCGACTCAGAGAGATTGTACGGATATATGCCAAACACAGGACATTTCTGTCTAAATTGAAATTTAGATACAGACATTTTGAGTTCTGTGTTCTGTTGAGAGAATACACATAAGTGATAGGACTCGGCGAAATCACCGACAAGAGTGAAGGAATTCGATGAAAAAATATTTGTGTGGAGACCTATCCCAACGTGTCCTTTGGCGTAGGTGAATGAATGTGAGTGATAGCACTCGGCGAAATCAACGTCAAGAAGTGCGGCCGCAAGCCGATTTTCACCTTGCGCTGCGGCGCGCCGCATTTTCGCTCATATCTCGGGAACGGTTCGTCCACGGCCATGATCACATATTCCATTTCGGTAGCAAATGACGTGACAAATAACTTTTGTTTTATACATTTTGCCATGAGATGCGTATTTCAGGCGCTACGTATACAAAATTTCACGATTTTAGGCGAATTTCCGAAATTTTAAGGCCGAAGTTGGGGTTGAAGATGCAATCCGATCTCAAAACAAAAAGTTGCATTGGAATCAGGAAGTACTAAGGCAACTTTTCCGCACTATTAGAAATCCCGAATCGAAAAAAGTCCGAAATCGACCCACCCTGGTACACGACGAGTGGTTCACTACAATAAGTATTAACCGCTTCAAATTGAACTACAATTTTGGAAGCATACTAGCCAAAACATGGAGGTCAGGAACTTAGAAAGAGGAACCACAATAAGAACACATGGATGTTAAAGTTACGACTGAACAGAGCGGAGAAGCGAGCGCAGTCCAACAGGCAACGGCATAGAAGGGAATCATTCAGCCAGCGGGAAAAGGAACTGAAGACGAAGTCCCCTCAACGAAGGAACTTGAAGCAACTAGTCGAAATCTTGGAAAGACGCAAACCAACAGTGAAGACCTGGTGCTTTCGGATATCTAGGAACAAACTAGTGAAGGCAAATGACACCTGTCATCAAAATAACCCAAATCAACCTACATCACGCTATTGTCATCTCGGTAATGAGAACTAACAAAATAGCCTCGGCATAGTTCTGGCGCAAATACCATGGACCTACAAAGATCTGGTAAGAGGGATAAAAGATAAATCTACAATAATAATATGGTATCTTACCTGCGAGAACTCTAGAACTTGCATAATATTATAAAGAGATATAGACTCTATGGCAATACAACTAACCACTAAGAAGGAAGGAAGGAAGACAGAAATTGTAGTAGCATCGGCTTTTTTCCCCGGAAACACAAACCCAACACCACCTTCACGGGTAGGGATTATATGGCAGAGCTAGGGGATAGCATCAATAAGCTCAGAAGTTTGATGCGTTCACCTCAACGTTCTATTAATAATAGCATACAAGAACTTATAAGTGCACAAGAGCAAAATGCAAGCTCTAGAAAAGCAAACTGAGCAGCTAACCTTGCTAAAAGCATGACAGAAGCAACGCCTAAAAGAATGCGTGAAGAAAATAATGAGAATCGGAAAACGCCACAAAAAAAGAGCAAAATATCCGGTCGAGTGGAGATGATGAAAAACAGAATTGAAGGCAAAATAGAGATGAGCCCATTAAATGAATAAATAAAAGAAACGCCAAAGGATGGAAATTGGATGACAGTCAAAAACTAAGGGAGGAAAGTTATCAAAGAACATTCGCAGGCCCCCTCCGAAACCGGATGCGCTGGTGATTACGAAAACTGAGGGCATGTCTTGTAGTGAGATTTTACAAGCGGTTAAAATACAGGAAATTCTCCAAAATTTGAGCGAAAACGTGTCGCGTATCAAAAAAAAACATCCAAAGGAGAGGTTCTGCTGGAGCTAGTGCGAGATCAAAGAGGAGACAGAAATGGATACAAGGAAGAAATTTGTAAAGTTCTAGGCAACAAGATGGAAATAACAGTTTTAACGAACGAGAAAGTAATAGAAATTCGGACTTAGACGATGTTACTACAAAGGACGATGTAGTTCAAGCAATTCGGTCGCAGCTAAAAGAACTCAATGTAGAAAATAGTTCTATTAGAAATAATAGAAAAGCGTATGCAGGAACACAAACAGCAGTTTTAATCCTCCCGGAGAAAGAGGCAAGGAGTCTACCAAACGCAGGAAAAATCAAGATTGACTGGGTTGTATGCAGAATACGGGAAACTGCGAACCTTAAAAAATGCTTTAGATGCCTCGAATATGGCCGCATAGCAGGCAAGTACACAAACCCAGAAGATCGAGATGGATGCACGGCTCCAAAAAGTATTATGCCGTTGTGACACTAGATATTAAAAATGCATTCAACTTCGCTAGTTGAGCTCACATAATGAAAACACTAGAGGCCCTCAAAACGCCAACGTTCCTTCAGCGTATTATAAATAGCTACCTCTCGATCCGAGTACTGCTGTATGACACAAGTGGTAAATCGATATGAAGTTACTGGTGGAATTCCACAAGGATCGGTGCTAGGCCCACTCCTATGGAACATCCTCTATGATGGAAACCTTCGGTTTTCAACACCAAAGGAAATGGAAATAATAGGGTGCGGATGATATAGCGGGGACAATCGTGGCAAAAGTATTGCCCAAAAAATAAAAAGATGGCTAACAACAGCGAAGCTTCAACTGGCAGGACAAAAAACGGAAGCAGTGCTCATATCTAGCAGGAAGAAAGTGGAAGTCGTCACCTAAGATACTGACGGGTATAAAATAACGTCACAGTCATTCCTTAAATACGTATGCGTAATAATTGATACGAGGATGAACTCTAAAACAAACATAGAGAACGATTGCGAAAAAGCGGCGCGAGTTAACACGGCTTTAAGTCGAATAATTGCGGGCCAAGTCAGAGCCGAAGGCTATTATTGGCAAAAGTGACTCAGTCAATAGTTATGTATACAGCACCAGTGTGGGCTAATGCGCTAAAGCAAAAAACGTGTGCGAAACCAGTAAGGTCCTTATTTCGGTTAAGTGCACTTAGAGTTACCAGCGCCTTCCGTACGGTGTCTCACGAAGCCGCAAGAGTGATTTCAAGCATAATCCCACCTGAAATAATGGCTCGTGAGTTAAAGAGAGTGTACAGTAAAAGCAAAAATAACGGCAAGCCTCTAACAGCAAGAGAGAGCGAGGAAAAAAGAGAGCAGAGTCTAAAAGAATGGCAATCTAGGTGGGATTCAGCGCCCAAAGCAAAGGTTGATTGAATTTACCCTTCGATGTGGGTTTCAAACTTATTATTGCGAGAGAAATACAGTACAAATTATGAAACAAAAATTATCAATTCCAATTTTTAGGTAAACAAAGTGGTTTTAATCGAAAAGCCAACCATATGTATGCATTACATAGTGGCTCATTTTATTAAAAACTCAAACAGAAAAGTCCTTTTACATTGCGTGTTTCATAACGCAAAACGATGACTGCCAAGTTTTGCGAATCTTTCGTTGACTTCTTCGGCGGTGATTTCGATGTCATGATGCGTATGAAGCAACGCTAATCCAACTAGTCTTTCTTGAAGCATGGTCGTCCTAAGCCATGTTTTGATGCGACGAAGATAAGAGAAAGAACGTTCAGAGCTCGCGTTTGTTACGGGAAGTGTACAGAATACTCGGAGATAGGTGGGGATTGTTGGGAATATGTCGACATCACATTTTCTTAATGTTTCCAGCGCAGAAGTTGCAATTGTTGCTGTTGCCAGTGACATTTAAATTTATGTACGCTTTTTTCATCCTCCAGAAGATTCCCGAATCTTTCTATGAACCATCCAATTAGGTCATCGATTTCGTTTTCTTTTAAAAGACTTGCTTTTTGTGGGAGCAACACACTCAATTGGTAACCATCCAAAACTTCTTGAGAAAAACGAGCTTCCAAATCTTCTTTGATGGTATCCAGCAGAGGTATGCAGACAGAGACCCTGTAGTAATCTTCGCAAGTTTTCACGTCGTAATTTTCGCGTTTCGTTTGTCGACCACATATTCTCGGTTTGACTTCGTCAACATCGAGTTTTTCCGCCATTTTCTTGGCTTCTGAATAAATCAATCGGAATATTTCATCAACTTTTCCCTCTTTTTTTTCAACGTGGCAAGCAACGTCCCAATCATTTTTGATGCCTTCGCCAAATCAATTGCTTCCTTTTGAAGAACTACGCTGAGCGAATGGGTGAGCGATAGAATGTCGCTGAGACAGAAGAGCCCGACGATAAATTCGAACTCGCACAAAGCCGATATGAGAATTGTTGCTTTGCCTGCTGTTTCTCTGTTATTCCACTCACTGATTTTTGACAGAGCTTCGATGATCAACGGTAACTTCGCAACAAATTGAAGGACAGCATCGTGCCTCTCTACCCATCTTGTTTCACACAACTGGACAATTTTTTCCCCAAGTATCTTTGCTAACACAGTCACACGTTTTGAAAATGAGTTCTTGAAGAATTTGTTGACTTTCTCGTATGGCACTGGCAACGTTTTCGATTAATCGTACTTTCGCTGACTTTGAAATACTGTTGTTGAGTTTGTGCGAGACTGACGCTAGGTGACTCCTCGAACTACGAAAAACATATAGACACGATGCCACCTGCAACTATCGAACGCTTCATTAATTCGATATCTCTGCGGGCGTATATGTCTCATACTGTACTCAAGACTTCGACTCTTTCTCAATTCAGAATTTCGTACTTTCGCTGTATTAATTATGCTATTTATAAAACATTTTTTAAATATTTCTTATGTTGGATAATATAATATAATTTCATATATGAATATGTTTGCATATTTGCTATTCATGTATGTATTCTTATGAGATACTATCCTAATACCCTAAAAAACTTAATATATTACAACAATATGGAGGATGGAGTCATGTGTAAAAGTTCACGCAAGTAAGAAAAGTTCTTTGATCGCCATTCACTTGGGAGTGGCCAGAAACGATTCTTTTACATATGACTCAAGCAGCTCACGACTTCCGGTCTTTGACCAAGTATCCTCTGGGTAGCCTAAGAACATCCGTTTGAAGGCGAGCTAAAGTGAGAAGGCGAAAAATCCCCTCCGCAGGGTTGTGCGTTGGGTTTGGTATCCGCCACGTAAAAAATCATACCAATGAAAAAAAACAACAGCCTCGGATGAGTGACCCCCCTTTTGATGACGACCTTGGAAAACGAAACAAGGACGACGAATCCTACGGTCCCTTAATTGGGAAGGTGCCGCTGCCCAGCTGGTTGATGTCCTCGTGAAAATAAAGGCTGACATCACCGCTTTTCAAGAAATGCGATGGACGGGACAAGAACAGAGACCAGTAGGTCCTTGTGGCATTTACTACAGTGGTCGTATAAAGGAGCGCGAGTTTGGAGTTGGATTCGTGGTGGGAGAAAGACTCCGTCACCGAGTACTATCATTCACTCCTATGAATGAACGTCTAGCCACAATCCGCATCAACGCGAGGTTCTTAAACATATCGCTGATTTGTGCCCACGCCCCGACGGAACAAAAAGACGATGTGACCAAAGATGTCTTTTATGAGTGCTTGGAGGGCACTTATGAGAGATGCCCCCGCCACGATGTCAAAATCGTGCTTGGCGACTTCAATGCCAGGGTGGGCAAAGAAGGTATCTTTGGCACTACTGTCGGTAAATTCAGCCTCCACGAGGAAACATCCCCAAATGGGCTGAGGCTGATCGACTTCGCCGGGGCCCAAAATATGGTTATCTGTAGTATTAGATTCCAGCATAAGAAGATACATCAAGCTACCTGGCAATCTCCGGATCGAAAAACCACCATCCAGATCGATCATGTTGTGATAGACGGAATACACGTTTCCAGTGTTTTAGATGTGCGTGCGCTCCGAGGTCCTAACATCGACTCGAACCACTATATTGTTGCAGCCAAGATTCGCACCCGCCTCTGTGCAGGAAAAAACGCACGTCAACAAACACAAGGAAGGTTCGACGTCGAGAAGCTGCAATCACAACAGACAGTCGAACGATTTTCTACTCGGCTTGCACTCCTGCTCTCTGAGAGCACTCGTCATCAACTCGGTATAAAAGAACTGTGGGACGGAATTTCAAACTCCTTACATACAGCTGCAACTGAAACCATTGGTTTTCGGAAAGTGCAAAAGAACAGCGGAGAGAAAACAGACTGCCTACCTCGCAACGTTACGATCGACCACAACACGTGAGGGATGGGATAGATTCCGAGAGTTGAAGAGGAAAGCGAGACGCATTTGCAGAAAGAAAAAGAAAGAGGCCGAAATGCGTGAGTTGAAGAGCTTGATAAGCTGGCCGACAGGGGTAATGCTCGAAAATTCTACAAAAAAATGAGGCGGCTTACAGAAGGTTTCAAGACCGGAGCATACTCTTGTAGAACCCCCAAAGGTGATCTAGCCACCGACGCCTAGAGCATACTTAAATTATGGAGGGAACACTTCTCCAGCCTGCTGAATGGCAGTGAACGTACAACGCCAGGAGAAGGCGAATCCGATTCCCCAATCGAAGACGATGGAGCAGACGTTTCATTGCCCGACCAGGAAGAAGTTGGAATAGCAATTACCCGCCTGAAGAACAACAAAGCGGCAGGGGCCGATTGATTCCCGGCCGAGCTATTCAAACACGGCGGCGAAGAGCTGGTAAGGAGCATGCTTCAGCTTCTTTATAAAGTATGGTCGGACAAAAGCATGCCCAACGATTGGAATTTAAGTGTGCTATGCCCAATCCATAAAAAGGGAGACCTCACAATCTGCGCCAACTACCGTGGGATAAGCCTCCTCAACATCGCATATAAGTTCTATCCAGTGTATTGTGTGAAAGATTAAAGCCCACCGTCAACAAACTGATTAAACCTTATCAGTGTGGCTTTAGATCTGGCCAATCAACAACCGACCAGATATTCACCATGCGCCAAATCTTGGAAAAAGACCCGTGAAAGAAGAATCGACACACACCACCTCTTCGTCGATTTCAAAGCTGCTTTCGACAGCACGGAAAGGAGCTGCCCTTATGCCGCGATGTCTGAACTTGTTTTCCCAACAAAACTAATACGGCAAACTGACGTTGAGCAACAGCCAAAGCTCCGTCAGGATCGGGAAGGACCTCTCCGAGCCGTTCGATACCAAAGGGGGTTTCAGACAAGGCGACTCCCTATCGTGCGACTTCTTCAATCTGTTGCTGGAGAAAATTATTCGAGCTGCAGAACTTAATCGAGCAGGTACAATCTTTTATAAGAGTGTACAGCTGCTGGCGTATGCCGATGATATTGATATTATCGGCCTCAACACCCGCACCGTTAGTTCTGTTTTCTCCAGACTGAACAAGGAAGCAACGCAAATGGGTCTGGCAGTGAACGAGGACAAGACGAAATATCTCCTGTCATCAAATAAACAGTCGTCGCACTCGCGACTTGGCACTCACGTCACTGTTGACAGTCATAACTTTGAAGTTGTAGATAATTTCGTCTATTTAGGAACCAGCATTAACACCACCAACAATGTCAGCCTGGAAATCCAACGCGGGATTACTCTTGCCAACAGGTGCTACTTCGGACTGAGTAGGCAATTAAAATTGATTGACGAACAAAAACCAAACTCTATAAGTCGCTTGGACGATGAAAACTACTGGTGTTTTCGAGAGAAAGGTTCTACGAAAGATTTATGGTCCTTTGCGCATTGGCCACCGCGAATATCGCATTCGATGGAACGATGAGCTGTACGAGATATACGACGACATTGACATAGTTCAGCGAATTAAAAGACAGCGGCTACGCTAGCTAGGTCATGTTGTCCGGATAGATGAAAACACTCCAGCTATGAAAGTATTCGACGCAGTACCCGCCGCCGGAAGCAGAGGAAGAGGAAGACCTCCACTCCTTTGGAAGGACCAAGTGGAGAAGGACCTGGCTCGCTTGGGATATCCAATTGGCGCCACGTAGCGAAAAGAAGAAACGACTGACGCGCTGTTGTTGACTCGGCTATAATCTCGTAACCGGTGTCAACGCCAATTAAGAAGAAAATTACAACAATATTATATGTAAATCACATTTCACCATTTAAATTTTCATACGCAGCACCAATTCACCTAATATGGCACCGTGCGACTTCTTCCTTTTCAGAAAATTGCAACGAGGGAAATCACTCGTTCGACATGGTTTTGTGCCGTAGAAAAAGCTGTACTAAAGCGGAAGGAGACTATTTTGTGTAAAATAAATTGATTTTGCCGGAACAAACCATTTGTTCTGTTTTTTTAAGTCCTGTTTACTTTGGAATGCACCTTGTACAAAACTGAAATATCTTTATTTCACTTTTATTTATACAATTGATTTCTTAAGCCTAGTTACAAAGTTTCATCTTACATTCCAAGAAGTGCAGAGCTTAGGTGTTAGATGATATGCAGTTTAATCCTACTTAAAGCGTGCCAAAAGTTATAGTTGGTGGCCGCTTCCTAATTGACGATGTGTCAATAACTTATTTGACACATTCGTTTTATAATGAAATTATATACTTATTGTTAACTTTAAACATAAGTGCTGTTGGTGACGTTAACTTGTCTTTCGCGACGATGGCAAAAGCTTAAAATTATAAATTGAACAATTTCTGATGTTTCTTTTGGAAGGGAAAAGTGTCAACATCGCAAACCCGCAAAGCACAGAATAAAGTGGCAACATAGCTCTTGTCATTAACATACACTGGGGCCCCGGTTTGCGTCGTTAATGGGGACCGTAGAGACGCGACGCAAAACGAAACGACGCAAATCGAAACACATTTCCCCATATACTTACTGCAAAATATTTTTAATTTGTTCCTGAGTTAAAAAAAAAAAATGCAACTTTTTAAAGAAGGCATTTACATAGCATACAAAACATTTATTTTAATCTATATATATGTATATATCTATAAAAACAAACTCACATTTTTAAAGCAAAACAGAAATTTTAAAAAAAGAAATGCGATGAAATTAAAACCTTAGTCGTCCATAATTTCTTCGGGCTGAGTTACATTTTTGCATAAAAATGCGTCCAAAGTTTGTTGTACAAAAATTGCTTTTTTCTCCATGTAAACATTTTTGTAGCATTGTATGGCGTCGGAAAGAGATTGACTTGCCTTGGCACTACGATTTTCATCGGGATCATTGTTGCAAAAAATTTCAATCGCCTGTTCTACCAGTTCCATCGCTTTTGCAATTTGCGCAGTTGTTAGCTTTTTTGGTTCTGTTTGGATAACGGTCGGATCAGTTTCATCATCCAACGTATGTTCAGTACCAAAAGTTAATAACATTTCGTTTGTGAGCTCTTCATCCTGTAAGTTTAACAGTTCGTTGATATCCTCAATCCCCACTCCTTCAATATTACTTTCCCTAGCCAGATTAGCAATTTCTTCCCGAACAGTTGGTATATCGTTAATCGGAACATTGTTTTTAAGCAAGCACTCTGGCCATATATTTCCCCAACTTCCATTCATACAAGTCACTGTAACTTCTTTCCATGCAAAACCAATATTTTCGACAGCCATCTTGATATTGTAATCCTTCCAAAACTGCGGTATGGTTAATTTATCTGCTTTATCAGTTGCTTCTATAAGTTGAGAAAATGTTCGCCGTAGATAGTAAGACTTAAAGTTGGATATTACGCCTTGATCCATCGGCTGTATGATAGAGGTGGTGTTAGGAGGCATAAAAACAATTTTTATATTTTCAGAAATATCATCTGAATATATGGGATGGTCTGGAGCATTGTCCATCAGTAACAGCATTTTAAAATCAATCTTTTGAGAGCAACAATAATCTTTCAGTTCGGGAACAGCGCAATTTTTAATCCAATCTGTAAATAGCGTGGCAGTCATCCATGCTTTCTTATTAGCACGCCAGTGAACCGTAAGATCACTTCTATTCACATTTTTAAGGGCTCTTGGATTCTCAGACTGGTAAATAAGAAATGGCTTGAATTTAAAATCCCCTTCTGAGTTTCCACCTAGAAGAAGGGTAAGTCGATCTTTAGAGGCTTTATACCCAGGAGCAGATTTTTCGGCCTTGGAAATGTAGGTTTTTTTTAGGCAACCGCTTCCAATGCAAGCCAGTTTCATCGACATTCAAGACCTGCTTGCGATAATATCCCCCTTCTTTGACAATAGCTTGTAGTTCAAGCTTAAATTTTTCCGCAACTGGCTTATCAGCGCTAGCCGATTCTACTTTTAGAGAGATATTATGCAAATTTGCCCTAGATTTAAAGCGTTGTAACCAACCGTTACTTGCTTCAAATTTTTCGGAACTTCCACTGCTTGTTGATGAAGTATCATTCTGTAGATCATGAAAGATGATGATGGCCTTATTTTGAATAATCATTTTGCTCAGGGGCACTTTTCTTTGGTTCTCATTTTCAATCCAAACCGACAGAAGAGCTTCCATTTTAATCAACAGCGGACTTCTTACTTTGACTTGTTGTGACTGTAGCGAGGTAGCAGTTTTTGCAAATTTTGTGATTTGGTCAGCATCTCGGTTGCAAATTGTCCTTACAGTAGACGAAGTTAAGTTAAGATGTTTTGCGATGTCAAAGGCTTTTTCACCCGACTTAAAACGTTTTAGTATGTCTAATTTCAATTCGACACTGATTTGTTTTCGCTTTTGACTCATTTTTTCGCGTGATTAATAGCCAACTGAAACCGCAACTGCGACGGAAATTCTCTGCCGAAATTCATATTTCTATGTGCAGCACTTGCATATATGCCGATAATTGGGAATCCCCTTTTTACGGAAAAATTGTTTTCTGTAACTGAATATGTATGTATATACATACATATGTACATTGCTGCATACGTAGGCATTCAAACAACCGAAACTGAAATTAACGACGCAAATTGAAAACATTGTACAATACATATGTACATATGTACTAGAGGTCTCTAGTATGTACATACATATTTTGCGACGCAAATCGAAACGACGCAAATCGGGTCGACGCAAACCGGGGCCCCAGTGTACTATATTCGTTGACGAAGCTGTTACAGCGGCAAGGGAAGCGTTGACAATCGGCGTTCGTTTGTTTGTGTTTTCGGTAGAGCTCGGATTTTTTACCAACAACACAATGCTTTGTCGTCGCGTCAGTCCTTCGACACATTGACTCTTTGGCATTACATGAGCTTCGGCCACTGGTTGTCCGTGAAAGATAGTAACATATTTACATACAAAGTTTTGTGTGGACAAATTTACTGAAAATATTCAATTATGATATTTTCGTGGAGTGGCAAAATACGCTAATAATTTTCTGCGGTGAAACACGCTCATCCAAAACAGTACCCCTTCGAAAAATTAAATATCGTAAATGAAATATCGAAAAAAGGACCGCACCATGAACCTTTTCTATGATAAAAGTATGTTCTCTGGCTCTAAATTCAGAAGCTTCCGTGAAAACATATCATCGATACCAGAATCATTTAGAAGACTCCTTAATGCTAGAAGACAACAAATACACAACAAATTAAAAATAACAAGCGATTATTTTCTATTTTATTTTTATTTTGCTCAAGACACACTTTCCGAGATCCACAACAAGTATCCCAAAAAGACATAGGGAAGGTCAAAGCCCCACTAACTGATACATGTACGTTGGATAAAAAGATAATCGGCTACAGATCGGTACGTTGGGCAATAAACTCTGTTAAGAAATACAATTCGGCCGAAATAGATGGAATATGGCCAGCTTCAGAATAAAAACAACATTTAATATGGTGATGGTGCAACACCCGCGCCGTTAGTTCTGCTTTCTCCAAACTGAACAAGGAAGCAACGCAAATGGGTCTGGCAGTGAACGAGGGCAAGACGAAATATCTCCTGTCATCAAACAAACAGTCGTCGCACTCGCGACTTGGCTCTCACGTCACTGTTGACAGTCATAACTTTGAAGTTGTAGGAAGAGAAAGACCTCCACTCCGTTGGAAGGACCAAGTGGAGAAGGACCTGGCCTCGCTTGGAATATCAAATTGGCTGGCGCGCTGTTGTTGACTCGGCTACAATCGCGTAAGCGGTATCTACGCCAGTAAAGAAGAAGAAGATGGTGCACATCATGAGAGAAAGCATGACATGACAGAAAGCAAGCGCATTCTCAAACCAGGAAAAAGTACTACACTGGAAAATAGTATATTAAATAGATACTCAAAACAACTAATAGACAACAGCAGAAGATATACACATATTATTTTCTTTAGCAAAAATAATCTAAGAATTATAACAAGATTTATTACAGGGTACTGCAGACTGCGCAAACATGTGCACAGGATAGGAATAAGTTCTGAAGAAATACGCAACTTCTGTGAATTAAAACCCGAGACACCAGTGAATATATTATTGGAATTCGATGCAGTGACTGGCTAACTCGGAAAATATAAAGGAGTTTCACCACTGCCGTTAAATTTTAGTTAAGTTGAGACGACCCCTTCTTTGCTCTGAACGCATAGCCTCATAGGGCGTGTGTCAACACCTGCCTTGGCCTCATTACTAAGACTACCTTGGGACCATTAAAGGCGATTACCTTTCTGAGGGACGGATAGCAGCTTTGAATGAGGACCCTAATTGCATGGACACCAAAAAAAAAAACAACGAACACTGACGGAAAGGTGACGAGGGGAAGTAAAGGGACGTCGAAACCGAGACCCTGATCTGTCACGGGTGGGAGTGCTGCTCCTGAGGCGACGATACAACTTTCTGTTGTTTCTTCTAGAATGGAAAACTGACAACCCCGCAAACTCTTCTGTCAAAGAAGAGAATGACAAAAGGAAGAACATAGCCGACTTATAATATTTGTCAATTTTAACATATTTTGCCGTGCCGGGCGAAGCTGTTCGAGCGGCAAGGGAAGCGGTGACAATCGGCGATGGTTTGTTAGGTTCTTTCGACACTGCTCGGATTTTCTACCAACAACACAATGTTTTGATGCTTTGTCGTCGCGTCAATGCGTCGACACATTGACTCTTTGAGAAACATGACCACAAGCGCACTTTCAACAGGCAAACTCGCTTCATTCCTAAAAGCAAACACCATAACATCTCCTCGAGCATACCTTTGCTTACATCAGTCTTTTCGAGACGATGGCAAAAGCTAAAAATCATAAATTGAACAATTTCTGATGTTCTTCTAAAATAGAAAAGTGTCAACCCCGCAAAACCGTAAAGCACAAAATGACAAAAGTGGCAACTTGGCTCTTGTTAGGGTTACCATATCCGTCTTTGTCAAAATTATTCCCGTTGCGTTATAATACCGACTATACTTGAAAACTATTACTAAGCTGCTACAATCATCATTCATTAACATCTTAACGGTCCCAACTGAGATGCGGTTACGCTCGTTATAGCAGAAACAGTGGAGAACGTAGAATCGTGTCCCGTGTCAGCTGATACGACCTATCTTATGGGCGCGCAATGTAAGTGAACAGTGAAAAACGCTACTCCCTTCTCTCTTTGACGGAGAACTCACGGCATTTGGATTTTTGCCGTGGAAACGTGTCAGCTGATTGCTCTCCCACAACGCAGGGTTGCCAATACCGATAAGCTACAGTAATTATAAAAGTTGTGGTCAATATGTTTGAAATTTTCTTAAAATAACACAAAATCAGTGTCGAATGTTAATATTTATAAATACTACATATAAACTATTTTTAATAGTTTGTTTTCAGTTTTGATTTTTTATATTGTAAAAAATTGTAATTGAAAACATAGATGTGCCCAAAACTACATTTGCGTATTGGGCAATGGCAACATTGTTCAAATGAAAACAAACAAAGATGGCTGATTTCTGCGTTTTTACCACGGGCTCAACTGTTCACACATTTTGCTCGATAAGGAAGGAAAAGGAAGGAAGGGAGTAGCGTTTTTGTCTGGTTCTGCTATTACTCCACTGTGTATTGATTGAGGAAAGAATACGCTCGGAATTTGCGTTGTGACCAGGAATAGACAACAAATATTGAACTATTATCAAGATTTCGGAAAACGACTCTGTGTTCTTATTAGCTTTGAGGAATTGACATCCTATGCGTGGCTCGCAAATTCAAACGCCCAAATAGACTAAAACGCTGTGATGCTCAGTTTTTTCACGCGCTCACCAATTCAGGACGAAAACGGGAAATCAGTACATTTTTCACGAAAATCAGGGAATTTTCACGAAAATCAGGGAATCAGTGCCGAAGGTCAAAATCAGGGAATCCCCTGACAAAACAGGGAATATTGTAACCCTAGCTCTTGTCGATTTCAAATATTAAGTATATTTATCCTAGTTTGTAGGCGAAGCTGTTACAACGGCAATGGACTAATGTCATAGTGGAATCTGAAAGGTAGCATGTCCACTAAGTATTTGTGTCAGATGAAAGTTTAGGTCCCCATGTCGTCTGTCTATCCACCTGTGGATGTCCGGTATAAATCGATGGGTCCAATGCCCTTTTGATGAGGAATCCCACCGCTCCTGTCACATTTTAGTGCTCTTTTTTCTCTCCTCTGTTCTTGGCGACAATGTTTTAGGCGCTGATAGTTGATATAATCCCTTGAGTTCATTTCCCTGGATGTCAATAGATGGCATGCTGGATAATACTTCAGCAGCGTCGGTTGATATAGTCAGGAAAGAGCTTATTACTCGAATTGCAAAAAGCCTATACACTGCAATTATTTTTTAAACGTGCGCTTTTATATTCATTGCCTGTATCCATTCTGGTGCTGCGTACAGTATTACGGAAGATTTTGCTTTCCCTATTAAGAATCGCCGAAGTAATCTCGCACTCTCCTATAGTGAGCTCTTTTTGTTCTTCTGCCTTCCTGGTACTTATGAGTAAAACTTCAGTTTTTTGTTCCAGACTGACAGAAAAGAACCAATGCCGTAGATCATTTACGCACTCATTGCATAGGTTTCTTAGGTCGACTAATTGTTTTGCCACTGCTACCACCATAAGATCGACTGCTTCACATGGGCGAATATACAGGGGATATATTTTGTAAGTTGCTATGCTCGTCGCAGCGCATCAATTACCGAATACAAAGATTTCCTTTTAAGACCGATTATAATAGCGGGTGATTTTAATGCTTGGTCAAGTGCATGGTGCATCAGATGTAAAAACCGCCGAGGGTGGTTAATTAAAGAATACCTGAGAATACCTATATTGAACACCAGAAAACAAAATACGTACCAAAAAGGAATAAGGGATCTTTTATTGACATTATATTTGCAAATGATTCGCTTAGCAGGCACATTAAGTGAAGTGAAGATCATATGGCAAGCCCGAATTTCTTAGCAGAAACACTTTCCGAAACCGAAGTTGGAAGCAACAGGAGTTCGACTCAGACTTGTTTGACTTGTCCACAGCATGTGATGCAACAATGTCATCACATCACAACAAACGGCAACTGGTGGAATGAAGAAATTTTCACGCTGAAAAAGACTTGTCACTCAGTCAGACGGCAGGGATAATGGGATGCCCAACTTATTCCAGTGTGAGAGCACCTCAAAATAAGCGTTTTTTATAACATTTTCCATTATGGCCAGATGGAATAAAATATGAATTTTTGGGCATTTCAAAATAAAACAGCCAACATTTATTTCGATTGCAAATTATTATATATTAAAGTTGTAATATATGGCGGAACTACTTAAGTCCTTTTTTTATGATTTTATGGTATATTAACACAACTGACTTTCGATCTTTCAGTACTTAATAAGGTGATTTGAGCCTGTTTTTAATCATTTGTAATTGAAAATTAATTCTAATGTGCATCAAATTACAAAACGCTTTATGAAATAAATTTAAATTTCGCATTTTCTTTGATTTTCATTGTTTTAAATTTTTATTAGCGATCTTGAACGGCGGCAACAAATTCCTCCGTTCAATATATTTTTGGTAACGGGTGATTTTTTAAGAGCTTGATAACTTTTTTAAAAAAAAAAAAGCATAAAATTTGCAAAATCTCATCGGTTCTTTATTTGAAACGTTAGATTGGTTCATGACATTTACTTTTTGAAGATAATTTCATTTAAATGTTGACCGCGGCTGCGTCTTAGGTGGTCCATTCGGAAAGTCCAATTTTGGGCAACTTTTTCGAGCATTTCGGCCGGAATAGCCCGAATTTCTTCGGAAATGTTGTCTTCCAAAGCTGGAATAGTTGCTGGCTTATTTCTGTAGACTTTAGACTTGACGTAGCCCCACAAAAAATAGTCTAAAGGCGTTAAATCGCATGATCTTGGTGGCCAACTTACGGGTCCATTTCTTGAGATGAATTGTTGTCCGAAGTTTTCCCTCAAAATGGCCATAGAATCGCGAGCTGTGTGGCATGTAGCGCCATCTTGTTGAAACCACATGTCAACCAAGTTCAGTTCTTCCATTTTTGGCAACAAAAAGTTTGTTAGCATCGAACGATAGCGATCGCCATTCACCGTAACGTTGCGTCCAACAGCATCTTTGAAAAAATACGGTCCAATGATTCCACCAGCGTACAAACCACACCAAACAGTGCATTTTTCGGGATGCATGGGCAGTTCTTGAACGGCTTCTGGTTGCTCTTCACCCCAAATGCGGCAATTTTGCTTATTTACGTAGCCATTCAACCAGAAATGAGCCTCATCGCTCATCGGACACGGACGCGAAACACATTTCGAACCGAACACTGATTTTGGTAATAAAATTCAATGATTTGCAAGCGTTGCTCGTTAGTAAGTCTATTCATGATGAAATGTCAAAGCATACTGAGCATCTTTCTCTTTGACACCATGTCTGACATCCCACGTGATCTGTCAAATACTACTGCATGAAAATCCTAACCTCAAAAAAATCACCCTTTATAATTTCAATCTGGCCGTTCCAGTCATTCCAATTACAAAACGTCAAAACCTCCTCAATCCAGTCAACTGTCAAGTTTAGGTGGTTTTGACGTTTAGCAATTGTTCTCTCACTTCCAGTGAGAGAAGAGTTGGGCATCCCATTATCCCTGCAGACGGCGTCTACAGCCTAACCGGAGAGATAAGAATGAAAATCGCCTTAGAGAAAAATATAAAAACCACAAAAAGCTCCTGAAGTCGACACTTCTTCTTCCTCTTTACTGACGTAGACACCGCTTACGCGATTACAGCCGAGTTAACAACAGCGCGCCAGTCGTTTCTTCTCTTCGCTATGTGGCGCCAATTGGATATTCCAAGCGAAGCCAGATCTTTCT
>JAPZAG010000201.1:0-11000 GCA_027475135.1 Bactrocera correcta
TAGAAGAATTCCGTTATCTTATATTTAGGTATAAAGTCGATTTTCTTCTATGTACACATTTAGCAAGCGATATCGAAATGCTTCAAATCATTAGTTTAACATATTTAAGTTAATTAACCTTCTTTAACGTATTGACGTTGTTATAAAGCCATGGTGGCATAACGGCAATGCATTTAGAAGAATTCCGTTGTCTTATATTTAGGTATAAATTCGATTTTCTTGTATATACACATTTAGCAATCGATAACGAAATGCTTCAAATCATCAGTTCAACTTATTAAGTTAATAAACGTTGTTTAGCTTACTGAAGTCTATATAAAGACTTAACGGTATAACGGCAGTGCATTTAGAAGAATTCCGTAATGTTATAATTTTATATTTAGGTATAAAGTCGATTTTCTTGTATTTACACATTTAGCAATCGATATCGAAATGCTTCAAACCATTAGTTTAATATATTGAAAATAATTAACATTCTTTAACATATTGAAGGTGATATAAAGCCATGGCGGCATAACAGCAGTACATGTGGAAGAATTCCGTAATCTTATATTTAGGTATAATGTCGATTTTCTTGTATATATATATTTCGCAATCGACATCGAAATGCTTCAGATAACTGGTTTAACATATTTAAGTTAATAAACCTCCTTTAGCGAACTGAAGTTGACATAAAGCCATAACGGCAGTATATTTATATAAATTCCGTTATCATGTATTTAGGTATAAAGTCGATTTTGTTGTATATACACATTTAGCAATCGATATCGAAATGCTTCAAATCATTAGTTTAACATATTTAAGTTAATTAACCTTCTTTAACGTAATGAAGGTGATATAAAGCCATGGCGGCATAACGGCAGTGCATGTAGAAGAATTCCGTAATCTTATATTTAGGTATATAGTCGATTTTCTTGTATATACATATTTAGCAATCGATATCGAAATGCTTCAAATCATTAGTTTAACATATTTAAGTTAATAAACCTTCTTTAACGAACGGAAGTTGGCTTAAAGCCATGGCGGCATAACGGCAGTGCACTTAAAAGAATTCCGTAATCTTATATTTAGGTATAAAGTCGATTTTCTTGTATACACACATTTAGCAATCGATAACGGAAAGCCTCAAGTCATTAGTTTAACATATTTTAGTTAATATATTTAGCTAATGGTTTAAAGCATTTCGATATCGATTGCTAAATGTGTATATAGAAGAAAATCGACTTTATACATAAATATAAGATTACGAAATTATTCTAAATGCACTGCGGTTATGCCGCTATGGCTTTATATCAACTTCAATACGTTAAAGAAGGTTAACTAACTTAAATATGTTAAACTAATGATTTGAAGCAATTCGATATCGATTGCTAAATGAGTATATACAAGACAATCGACTTTATACCTAATTATAAGATTACGGAATTCTTCCAAATGCACTGCCGTTATGCCGTTAAGGCTTTTGTAGACTTCAGTAAGATAAAGAGGGTTAATTAACTTTAAAATGTTAATTTAATGATTTGAAGCATTTCGATATCGATTGCTAAATGTGCTAACACAAGAAACTTGACTTTATATCTAAATATAAGATTACGGAAATCTTTTAAATGCACTGCAGTTATACCGTTAAGGCTTTGTGTAGTTTTCTGTGCGTTAATGGTTTATTAACTTAATATATGATAAACTAATGATTTGAAGCATTTCGATATCGATTGCTAAATGTGTATATACAAGAAAATCGACTTTATACCTAAATTAAAGGTAACGGAATTCTTCTACATGCACTGCCGTTATGCCGCCATGGCTTTATGCACACTTCAGTTTGTTGAAGAAGGTTTATTAATTTAAATATGTTAAACTAATGAGTTGAAGCTTCTCGATATCGATTGCTAAATGTGTATATACAACAAAATCGAATTTATACCTAAACATAAGATTACGGAATTCTTCTACATGCACTGCCGTTATGCCGCCATGGCTTTATGTTAACTTCAGTGCGTTAAAGAAGTTTTATTAACTTAAATATGTTAAAATAATGATTTAAAGCATTTCGATATCGATTGCTAACTGAGTATATACAAGAAAATCGACTTTATACCCAAATATAAGATTACGTAATTCTTCTAACTGGACTGCCGTTATGACGTTAAGGCTTTATGTTAACTTCAGTTCGTTGAAGAAGGTTTATGATCTTAAATATGTTAAACCAGCTATTTGAAGCATTTCGGTATCGACTTTTTAATGCATATATACAAGAAAATCGACTTTATACCTAAATGTAAGATTTCGCAATTCTTCCAAATGTACTGTCGTTATGCCGCCATGGCTTTATATCAACTTCAATACGTTAAAGAAAGTTAATTAACTTAAATATGTTAAACTAATGATTTGAAGCATTTTGATATCGATTACTAAATGTGTATCTACAACAAAATCGACTTTATATTTAAATATAAGATAACGGAGTTCTTCTAAATACACTGCCGTTATGCCGTTATTGCTTTATGTTAACTTCAGTTCGTAAAAGAAGCTTTATTAACTTAAATATGTTAAACAAAAGATTTGAAGCTTTCCAAAAACGATTGCGAAATGTGTATATACAAAAAATCGACTTTGTACCTAAATATAAGATTAAGAAATTCTTCTAAATGCACTGCCGTCATACCGATAAGGCTTTATGTAAACTTCAGTACGATAAAGTAGGCTAATTAATTTAAATATGTTAAAATAATGATTTGAAGCATTTCGATATCGATTGCTAAATGCGTATATACAACAAATTCGATTTTATACCTAAACATGAGATTACGGAATTCTTCTTCATGCATTGCCGTTATGCCGCCATGGCTTTATGTCACCTTCGGTAGGTTAAAGAAAAAATTTAACTTAAATATGTTAAACTAATGATTTGAAGCATTTCGACATCGATTGCTAAATGTGCTAATACAAGAAACTTGACTTTATACCTAAACATAGGATAACGGAATTCTTCCAAATGCGCTGCCGTTATTCCGCCAAGGCTTTATGTCAACCTTAGTTCCTTAAAGTAGGTTTGTTAACTTAAATATGTTAAACTAATGATTTTAAGCATTTCGATATCGATTGCTAAATGTGCTAATACAAGAAACTTGACTTTATATCTAAATATAAGTTTACGGAATTCTTTTAAATGCACTGCAGTTATACCGTAAAGGCTTTGTGTAGACTTCTGTGCGTTAATGGTTTATTAACTTAAATATATTAAACTATTGATTTGAAGCATTTCGATATCGATTGCTAAATGTGTATATACAAGAAAATCGACTTTATACCTAAATATAAGGTAACGGAATTCTTCTTCATGCACTGCCGTTATGCCGCCATGGCTTTATGTCACCTTCGGTAGGTTAAAGAAAAAATTTAACTTAAATATGTTAAACTAATGATTTGAAGCATTTCGACATCGATTGCTGAATAAGTTAATACAAGAAAATCGACTTTATACCTAAACATAGGATAACGGAAATTTTCCAAATGCACTGCCGTTATTCCGTAAAGGCTTTATGTCAACTTGAGTTCGTTAAAGTAGGTTTGTTAACTTAAATATGTTAAACTAATGATTTGAAGCATTTCGATATCGATTGCTAAATGCATATATACAAGAAAATCGACTTTATACCCAAACATGAGATTACGGAATTCTTCTTCATGCACTGCCGTTAAGCTGCCTTGGCTTTATGTCACCTTCGGTAGGTTCAAGAAGGTAATTTAACTTAAATATATTAAACTAATGATTTGAAGCATTTCGATATCGATTGCTAAATGTGCTAATACAAGAAACTTGACTTTATACCTAAACATAGGATAACGGAATTCTTTCAAATGCACTGCCGTTATAGCGCTAAGGATTTATGTAAACTTTAGTAATATAAAGAAGGTTAATTAACTTAAATATGTTAAACTAATGATTTGAAGCATTTGGATATCGATTGCTAAATGCGTTTATTAAACAAAATCGATTTTTTACCTAAATATAAGATAACGGAGTTCTTCTAAATGCACTGCCGTTATGCCGTTATTGCTTTATGTTAACTTCAGTTCGTTAAAGAAGGTTTATTAACTTAAATATGTTAAACAAAAGATTTGAAGCTTTTCAAAAACGATTGCGAAATGTGTATATACAAGAAAATCGACTTTATACCTAAATATAAGATTAAAAAATTCTTCTTAATGCACTGCCGTCATACCGTTAGGGCTTTATGTAAACTTCAGTACGATAAAGTAGGCTAATTAACTTAAATATGTTAAACTAATGATTTAAAGTATTTCGATATTGATTGCTTAATGTGTGTTTACAACAAAATCGATTTTATACCTAAATATAAGATTATGGAATTCTTCAAAATGCACTGCCGTTATACCGTTAAGGCTTCATGTAGACTTCAGTAAGATAAGGAAGGTTAATTAAATTAAATATGTTAAGCTAATAATTTGAAGCATATCGATATCGATTGCTAAATGTGTAAATACAAGAAAATCGACTTTATACCTAAATATAAGATTACGGAATTCTTCTTAATGCACTGCGGTTATGCCGCCATGGCTTTATATCAGTTTCAATACGTTAAAGAAGGTTGACTAACTAAAATATGTTAAACTAATGATTTGAAGCAATTCGATATCGCTTGCTAAATGTGTATATACAAGAAAATCGAATTTATACCTAAATATATGATAACGAAATTCTTCTTAATGCACTGCCGTTATGCCGTTAAGGCTTTTTGTAGATTTCTGTGAGTTAAAGGTTTATTAAACTAAATATGTTAAACTAATGATTTGAAGTATTTCGTTATCGATTGCTAAATGTGTATATACAAGAAAATCGACTTTACACCTAAATAAAAGATTACGGAGTTCTTCTACATGCATTGCCGTTATGCCGCCATGGCTAAATGCCAACTTCAGTTCTTGAAGAAGGTTTATTAACTTAAATATGTTAAACTAATGAGTTGAAGCATCTCGATATCGATGCTAAATGTGTAAATACAACAAAATCGAACGTATACCTAAACATAAGATTTCGGAATTCTTCTACATGCACTGCCGTTATGCCGCCATGGCTTTATGTTAACTTCAGTGCGTTAAAGAAGGTTTATTAACTTATATATGTTAAAATAATGATTTGAAGCATTTCGATATCGACTGCTTAATGAGTATATACAAGAAAATCGATTTTATACCTAAATATAAGATTACGTAATTCTTCTAACTGCACTGCCGTTATGCCGTTAAGGCTTTATGTAGACTTCAATAAGATAAAGAGGGTTAATTAACTTAAATATATTAAACTAATGATTTGAAGCATTTCGATATCGATTGCTTAATGCGTATATACAACAAAATCGATTTTATACCTAAACATGAGATTACGGAATTCTTCCAAATGCACTGCCGTTATGCCGCCATGGCTTTATGTCACCTTCGGTAGGTTAAAGAAGGTAATTTAACTTAAATATGTTAAACTAATGATTTGAAGCATTTCGACATCGATTGCTAAATGTGTATCTACAACAAAATCGACTTTATACCTTAATATAAGATAACGGAGTTCTTCTAAATGCACTGCCGTTATGCCGTTATGGCTTAATGTTAACTTCAGTTCGTTAAAGAAGGTTTATTATCTTTAATATGTTAAACCAGCTATTTGAAGCATTTCGATATCGATTTTTTAATGCA
Organism: Bactrocera correcta; assembly: GCA_027475135.1. Lineage (NCBI taxonomy): Eukaryota > Metazoa > Arthropoda > Insecta > Diptera > Tephritidae > Bactrocera > Bactrocera correcta. The sequence continues at coordinate 5,716 of JAPZAG010000201.1, forward strand.
TATATACAAGAAAATCGACTTTATACCTAAATATAAGATTACGCAATTCTTCCAAATGTACTGTCGTTATGCCGCCATGGCTTTATGTCAACTTCAATACGTTAAAGAAAGTTAATTAACTTAAATATATTAAACTAATGATTTGAAGCATTTTGATATCGATTGCTAAATGTGTATATACAAGCAAATCGAATTTATACCTAAATATAAGATTACGGAGTTCTTCTAAAGCACTGCCGTTATGCCGTTATGGCTTTATGTTAACTTCAGTTCGTTAAAGAAGGTTTATCAACTAAAATACGTTAAACAAAAGATTTGAAGCTTTTCAAAAACGATTGCGAAATGTGTATGAACAAGAAAATCGACTTTATAACTAAACATAAGATTACGGAATTCTTTTACATGCACTGCCGTTATGCCGCCATGGCGTTATGTTAACTTCAGTGCGTTAAAGAAGGTTTATTAACTTAAATATGTTAAACTACTGATTTGAAGCATTTCGATATCGATTGCGAAATGAGTATATACAAGAAAATCGACTTTATACCTAAATATAAGATTACGTAATTCTTCTAAATGCACTGCCATTAAGGCTTTTGTAGACTTCAGTAAGATTAAGAGGGTTAATTAACTTAAGTATGTTAAACTAATGATTTGAAGCATTTCGATATCGATTGCTAAATGTGTATATACAAGAAAATCGATTTTATATCTAAATATATGCTAACGGAATTCTTCTGGGTGCACTGTCGTTATGCCGTTAAGGCTTTTGCATACTTCAGTATAGTTTAACATATTTAAGTTAATAAACTTTTTTTAGCTTACTGAAGTCTACACAAAGCCATATAACGTATAACGGCAGTGCATTTAGGAGAGTTCCGTAATCTTATATTTAGGTATAAAGTCGATTTTCTTGTATATACTCATTTAGCAATCGATATCGAAATGCCACAAATCTTTAGTTTAACATATTTAAGTTAATAAACCTTCTTTAACGAACTGAAGTTGGCATAAATCCATGGCGGAATAACGGCAGTGCATTTAGAATAATTCCGTAATCTTATATTTAGGTATAAAGTCGATTTTCTTAAATTTGCACAATAAGCAATCGATATCGAAATGCTTCAAATCATTAGTTTAACATATTTAAGTTAATAAACTTTTTTTAGCTTACTGAAGTCTACACAAAGCCTTATAACGTATAACGGCAGTGCATTTAGGAGAGTTCCGTAATCTTATATTTAGATGTAAAGTCGATTTGCTTGTATTTGCATATTTAGCAATCGATATCGAAATGCTTCAAACCATTAGTTTAACATATTTATGTTAATTAATCTTCCTAACGTATTGAAGGTGATATAAAGGTATAAAGTCGATTTTCTTGTATATACTCATTTAGCAATCGATATCGAAATGCTTCAAATTATTAGTTTAACATATTTAAGTTAATAAACTTTCTTTAGCGAACTGAAGTTGGCATAAATCCATGGCGGCATAACGGCAGTGCATTTGGAAGAATTACGTAATCTTATATTTAGGTATAAAGTCGATTTTCTTGTATATACTCATTTAGCAATCGATATCGAAATGCCACAAATCTTTAGTTTAACATATTTAAGCTAATTAACCTTCTTTATCTTACTGAGGTTCACATAAAGCCATAACGGTATAACGGCAGTGCATTTGGGAGAATTTCGTAATCTTTTATTTAGGTATAAAGCCGGTTTTGTTGTATATACACATTTAGCAATCGATATCGAAATGCCTCAAATCATTAGTTTAACATATTTAAGTTAATTTACCTTCTTTAACATATTGAAGTTGATATAAAGCCATGGCGGCATAACGACAGTACATTCGGAAGAATTACGTAATCTTATATTTAGGTATAAAGTCGATTTTCTTGTATATACTCATTTAGCAATCGATATCGAAATGCTTCAAATTATAAGTTTAACATATTTAAGTTAATAAACCTTCTTTAACGAACTGAAGTTGGCATAAATCCATGGCGGAATAACGGCAGTGCATTTAGAATAATTCCGTAATCTTATATTTAGGTATAAAGTCGATTTTCTTAAATTTGCACAATAAGCAATCGATATCGAAATGCTTCAAATCATTAGTTTAACATATTTAAGTTAATAAACTTTTTTTAGCTTACTGAAGTCTACACAAAGCCTTATAACGTATAACGGCAGTGCATTTAGGAGAGTTCCGTAATCTTATATTTAGGTATAAAGTCGATTTTCTTGTATATACACATTAAGCAATCGATATCGAAATGCTTCAAATCATTTGTTTAACATATTTAAGTTAACTTACCCTCTTTATCTTACTAAAGTCTGCAAAAGCCTTAACGGCATAACGGCAGTGCATTTGGAAGAATTCCGTAATCTTATATTTAGATGTAAAGTCGATTTGCTTGTATTTGCATATTTAGCAATCGATATCGAAATGCTTCAAACCATTAGTTTAACATATTTATGTTAATTAATCTTTCTAACGTATTGAAGGTGATATAAAGGTATAAAGTCGATTTTCTTGTATATACTCATTTAGCAATCGATATCGAAATGCTTCAAATAATTAGTTTAACATATTTAAGTTAATAAACCTTCTTTAGCGAACTGAAGTTGGCATAAATCCATGGCGGCATAACGGCAGTGCATTTAGAATAATTCCGTAATCTTATATTTAGGTATAAAGTCGATTTTCTTGTATATACGTACTTAGCAATCGATATCGAAATGCTTCAAATCATTAGTTTAACATATTTAAGCTAATTAACCTTCTTTATCTTACTGAGGTTCACATAAAGCCATAACGGTATAACGGCAGTGCATTTGGGAGAATTTCGTAATCTTATATTTAGGTATAAAGCCGATTTTGTTGCATATACACATTTAGCAATCGATATCGAAATGCTTCAAATTATTAGTTTAACATATTTAAGTTAATAAACCTTCTTTAACGAACTGAAGTTGATATAAAGCCATGGCGGCATAACGACAGTACATTTGGAAGAATTACGTAATCTTATATTTAGGTATAAAGTCGATTTTCTTGTATATATGCATTAAGCAATCGATTTCGAAATGCTTCAAATAACTGGTGTAACATATCTAAGTTAATAAACCTTCTTTAACAAACTGAAGTTAACATAAAGCCATAACGGTATAACGGCAGCGCATTTGGAAGAATTCCGTAATCTTATGTTTAGGCGCAAAGTCGATTTTGTTGTATATACACATTTGGCAATCGATATCGAGATGCTTCAACCCATTAGTTTAACATATTTTAGTTAATAAACCTTCTTTAACGAACTGAAGTTGGCATAAAGCCCTGGCAAATAACGACAGTGCATGTAGAAGAATTCCGTAATATTATATTTAAGTGCAAAGTCGATTTTCTTAAATTTACTCAATAAGCAATCGATATCGAAATGCTTCAAATCATTAGTTTAACACATTTAAGTTAAAAAACTTTTTTTAGCTTACTAAAGTCTACACAAAGACTTAACGGTATAACGGCAGTGCATTTAGGAGAATTCCGTAATCTTATATTTAGATGTAAAGTCGATTTGCTTGTATTTACATATTTAGCAATCGATATCGAAATGCTTCAAACCATTAGTTTAACATATTTAAGTTAATTAATCTTCCTAACGTATTGAAGGTAATATTAAGCCATAGTGGCATAACGACAGTACATTTGGAAGAATTCCGTAATCTTATATTTAGGTATAAAGTCGATTTTCTTGTATATACTCATTTAGCAATCGATATCGAAATGCCCCAAATCATTAGTTTAACATATTTAAGTTAATAAACCTTCTTTAGCGAACTGAAGTTGGCATAAATCCATGGCGGCATAACGGCAGTGCATTTAGAATAATTCCGTAATCTTATATTTAGGTATAAAGTCGATTTTCTTGTATATACGTATTTAGCAATCGATATCGAAATGCTTCAAATCATTAGTTTAACATATTTAAGCTAATTAACCTTCTTTATCTTACTGAGATTCACATAAAGCCATAACGGTATAACGGCAGTGCATTTGGGAGAATTTCGTAATCTTATATTTAGGTATAAAGCCGATTTTGTTGCATATACACATTTAGCAATCGATATCGAAATGCCTCATATCATTAGTTTAACATATTTAAGTTAATTTACCTTCTTTAACATATTGAAGTTGATATAAAGCCATGGCGGCATAACGACAGTACATTTGGAAGAATTACGTAATCTTATATTTAGGTATAAAGTCGATTTTCTTGTATATATGCATTAAGCAATCGATTTCGAAATGCTTCAAATAACTGGTGTAACATATCTAAGTTAATAAACCTTCTTTAACGAACTGAAGTTAACATAAAGCCATAACGGTATAACGGCAGCGCATTTGGAAGAATTCCGTTATCTTATGTTAAGGTACAAAGTCGATTTTGTTGTATATACTCATTTAGCAATCGATATCGAAAGGCTTCAAATCATTAGTTTAACAAGTTAAGTTAAGTAACCTTCTTTAACGTATTGAAGGTGATATAAAGACAGTGCGGCATAACGACAGTACATTTGGAAGAATTCCGTAATCTTATATTTAGGTATAAAGAAGATTTGCTTGTATATATGCATTTAGCAATCGATTTCGCAAATCTTCAAATCATTAGTTTAACATATTTAAGTTAATAAACCTTCTTTAACGAACAGAAGTTAACATAAAGCCATAACTACATAACGGCAGTGCATTTAGAAGAACTCCGTAATCTTATATTTAGGTTAAAGGTCGATTTTCTTGTATTTAGGTATAAGTCGATTTTCTTGTATATACACATTTAGCAATCAATATCGAAATGCCTCAAATCATTAGTTTAACATATTTAAGTTAATTAACCTTCTTTAACGTATTGAAGGTGATATAAAGCCATGGCGACATAACGACAGTACATTTGGAAGAATTCCGTAATCTTATATTTAGGTATTAAGTCGATTTTCTTGTATATATGCATTTAGCAATCGATTTTGAAATGCTTCAAATCATTAGTTTAACATATTTAAGTTAACAAACCTACTTTAACGCACTGAAGTTTACACAAGGCCATGGCGGCATAACGGCAGTGCATGTAGAAGAAATCCGTAATCTTATATTTAGGTACAAAGTCGATTTTCTCGTATATACACATTTAGCAATCGATACTGAAATGCCTCAAATCATTAGTTTAACATATTTTAGTTAATAAACGCCCTTTATCTTACTGAAGTCTACAAACGCTTAAA
>JAPZAG010001956.1:0-23405 GCA_027475135.1 Bactrocera correcta
GCGTAATGGTGTTTCGAAGTTATAATTGTCAACAGTGACGGGGGAGCCTAGTCGCGAGTGCGCCGACTGTTTGTTTGATGACAGGAGGTATTTCGTCTTGTCCTCGTTCACCACCAGACTCTTTTTGCGTCACTGCCTTATCCATTTTGGAGAAAGCAGAACTAACGGCGCGGTTTTTGAGGCCAAGGATATCAATATCATCAGCATATGCCAGCAGTTGTTCACTATTGTAGAAGATTGTACCTTCTCGGTTTAGATTTGCTACTCTTATTTTCTCCAGAAATAAGTTAAAAAAGTCACACGAAAGGTCAGAAAGAAAGAGTCACCTTGAAAAGACTATCGGACGGCACAGTAAAAGAAAAAAATATAAATTGCGTTTTCTCGTAAAAGTCATTGACATTTTAACTACTAAACCAGAAAGTTTATGAGAGTTCATTTATATTGAAGCACAAGACAGCAAGTTAACTCTTGGCAATATAATATATTATCCTTAAGCTCGAAGGTGAACCACTTTCTTTGTTCAGGTATATTAGCTGAATTAACTATAATATGCATAAAGACTCACAAAAACAGCTAAAATATCTAAGCAATTTAAAAATTTTTTATATACTCGAGTATACCTACCACTACTACAGTACTTACTACAATATTTTAATGGCATTCTAGAATTTGCAAAGTATTTTTTGTTGTATTTCAAGGATGGATAAATATAAAAGAAGGCGAATAAGTACAACTAAGTGCGAGAAATAGCGACAGTCATGACACGTCATTAGAAACATAAAATTTTACGATAATGCACAAATATGAAGGAGAAGTCTGCAGTTATACTGGAAGCTAAAATAAGATTATTACAACGTTGTAAGGCTTTTAGCCTTAGTCAGTTTCGTCATTTGATTAGAAAACAACGGAAGTTTTTGTAAACTTGTTTCATTAGATTTAATGTTTGTATTCCATTTCTGCGAGTAAAATACCTCGCTTTTTATGAGTTGCACTTAAAGAGCTGCTCCTAGTGCGTGACTTGGCATGTGCGATAACTACGAGTACAACTACGAACGCATCTCAGCAAAACTATCGAAGAAGTTTTATTCCTTAACAGTTTCGAGCTAATAGGCTAGCCAGTGAACAACGCAGAATCGTGGGTCGTGTCAGCTGGCACGACCTATCTTATGGGCGCGCAATGTAACTGAACAGTGAAAAACGCTTCTCCCTTTCTCTGACGTGACGATGACGTGACGATGACGTGAGAATCCGCGACATTTGGATTTTGTCGCCGCAAACGTGGCAGCTGATTGCTCTCTCACAACGCAGGGTTGCCAATATCGATATACTGCAGTAATTATCAAATTTAATCTGTTCAATATGTTTAAAATTTTTTTAAAATAAATCAAAATCAGAGTTGAATGCTATTATTTATAAGTATATAAACTATTTTTAATAGTTTGTTTTCAGTTTTGATATTTTATATTGTAAAAAATTGTAATTGAAAACATAGATGTGTAGAAAACTACATATGCGTATTGAGCAATGGCAACATTGTTCAAATGAAAACAAACAAAAATGGCTGATTTCTGCGTTTTTCTTACGTTCTCTACTGTGCACACATTTTGGCGATAGGGAAGGAAAAGGAAGGAAGGGAGTAGCGTTTTTGACTGTCTCTGCTATAAAAGCTTTACAACGTTGTAAGAATCTTATTTTATCCAGTATAACTGCACATTTCTTCATATTTGCGCATTATCGTAAAATTTTATGTTTCTAATGATGTGTCATGACTGTCGCTATTTCTCGCACTTAGGTGCACTTATTCGCCATATTTTATATTTATCGATCCTTCAAATACAACAACAAATACTTTGGGAATTATATAATATTCAATTTTGACAAATCGCGCACACCAGCAACGCATGAAAATATGACCCAAAGCTAATACTTACTACAGCACATTGTTACTCCGCGGTATCTCATACACCAATGCACTTGTTTGACGAAATTTTCCAGGACTATTCTGCACAAATCTGGCTGAATTCCATAGATAAAACGTTATATTTCCTTGTGAATATAAATAACAATATAAATATATGAAATCTAGTGGTGTTACCTCGGGATCTAGGGGACAATTGTAATCTCTAAACTGAAGGAGTATACGACCTGGATAGAGCCTTTAACAGTCAGCTGTCGATTTGTTTTTTTCTTTTTTTTAGGGTTGTCCACGCTTTCTTACATAAATGGAAATATAACTCTTGAGTTAAATTTGAGAGACCATCTATTCTGACATTAATTTTTAATTTCCTTAAAGCTTGTTGGATGTGAATTCGGTTTAAGTTTTGTGTCTAATATGAGGTTTTTTTTTTTCGAAAATGGAGTCTGGTGTAGAAGTTCACGCACGTGAAGAAGTTTCTCTGATTGCCATTCACTTCGGAGTGGCCAGAAACGATTTTTACATGTGGCTCAAGCAGCTCACGACTTCCGGTCTTTGACCAAGTATCCTCGGGGTAGCCTAAGAACATCCGTTTGAAGGCGAGCTAAAGTGAAAAAAGCGAAACACCCCCTTCGCGGGGTTGTGCGCCGCCACGTAAAAAACGCATCAAATGAAAAAGAACAACAAGGCTCGCATGAGAGACCCCCCTTTTGATGACGATAATGGTCCCTCAATTGGGAAGGTGATGCTGTCCAGCTGGTTGATATCCTCGGGGAAATAAAAGCTGACACCACCGCCGTCCAAGAAATACGATGGACGAGACAAGGCCAAAAATAAAAAGATAAAAGTTTAAAATTTACCACGCCACGCGCCACGAAAAGCGAGGGAAGTGAGGCAATAGAAACACGCCGACTGTGCAGTGAAAATAGCTTAAAAATTGTCTCTTATAATAAATTAAATTGCAATATAAAATGTTGTTTAATCGCCATAAATCGAAAATAATATTGAGAAGAAAGGTATATATTATATAGCAAAGTGGTTTTTATATAATAGTATGTTATTTTATTATTTTAAAGTTACTGTTTTATAAGTGCCCTCTTGAGTGGTATGTTTTTCTTTATACATTGTCGGGGTATGTCGACGTACGGGGCCGATTGCGTTTAATTAAATGATAATTAATTTGAGTTCAAACGTTATAAAAACTTAGTTAAATATAAATGTGGATATGTACAAGTGTAGGAATGGGTGTGTGTTGCCAATATGGGTTAATTGGTTTATTTTGAAGATACATGTAAATCTATGTATGTTAGTTTATTAGATTATTGTAACCTGTTGCTTTAAATCATGTGTTGTTGTTGTTGATCGAATGTATCGATTTGGTGGTTTCTCCAGTGTTTGTCGACTTGAATACGAATTGTCACCGCTGTATCTGCTTGGGTTTGTATTATTAACTTGATATAATAATTGTTCACTTTGTTTAATTTCTGTGAATTTTGTTTTTCTTCGTGTTCATTTCTGTTTCGCTTGTGTTGTTTTTTGTATTCACTGTGTTTTTCACTTGTTATATGTTTGTTGATCGCTGCTGTTGGCGGGATAATATATATGTCTTAAGGCAAAAAGCGCGGGAAAGTTTTTTCTTTTTGTTTCTCCTTCTATTGCGTGAAGTTGGGGCGGTTGATATTCTTTTGCATTACGCCTCTACTACTTTATGTAATTTGTGGGAATAATGCAGAGGAGTATTTGTTTGGATTAAACATCCCGGCCACTTTGCAGAATCTGCGAAATAATTTTTAGTATTAATAGGGTAATTGATTGGGTATTGAAAATTGAAATTTTTTGAGTATTTATCAGCAGTATACTTAGGGTCGGATGGTGCCAGTAAGGGTCCAGCCAAATGCTGTATTCTGCGCTACCAATGTACCATTGTCTGGTTTAAAGAGCCCATTTCTGATGATTTGTGGGTAGATATCCGCTTCAATCTCCAACGTTAGCTCTTTGTTGCTGTGGAATTGAGGGTCAGCGAGAACTAAGTGTTCAAAGCGCATTTGCACATCGTCACTTAGATCTCGCTCATAGGGTCTCCTGGATAAATTATGAGTGATAACTGCGTTACATTCCAGACAAAACTTTGTGTCATTATTTGAGCTAATTTTTATGCTACAAATACGAAAAGTGTTGAGGTATGTAATTGGCAGTTTGAATTTTTTTTACGAGTATGGCCGCTATATTTGTAATTTTGAGAGTAGGGTTCAAAATGGCTCGAACTTTACGCCATTCACCATCGCATCTTAAACTGATCTTCAGTGTGGGTACTAGGGTCTGCTTAGCCAGTAAGGATGGTAGTCGGGTCTCTATCGCAAGTGGGTGTTTCTCAACAATATTTACACTGTTGGCTGGGTATAACCGCAGATGTCCGTGTAGGGATGAATGATGTTTCCCATGACAAATGGAACATCGATTTTTGCTTGTGCATCCTTCTGTTTTGTGCGACCGGGCTAAGCAATTAACGCAGTAGTGGTGTTTTTTTTACTGCTTCGTATTTTTTGCTTATATTGTATGCCGAGTACGTAGCGCAAGTCACTAGACGGTGGTCTTTTTTGCATATTCCGCAAACGACATGACGGGATGACGTATTTTTTCTACGATGTGAGATCGTTTTTCGTGTTGTGCGATCATCACATTCCTTTTCTTCACGAATAGGGGGAAGGGTCGACTTGAAACGTTGAATGCGTCTTAACATCTTTTTTGTCTTCCGAAATCGGTGCGCTACGGGACCGGATAGTAATTGTTGAGCTCATACGACGAGGCTTGGGTGAGTTGGTGATTGTTGGGCTCATACGACGAGGTTTGGGTGAGTTAGTGATTGTTGGGGCCATTTCACTTAAAAAAGAAGAAAAAAACTTGTATGTTATTCTGTATTTAATATCACAATTTTTGTGATGGGGCGGGTTATTGTGCCTTGAGCTGTTCGGATTTCAACCACTTTTATTGTCTAAGCCCGGGAAGACCTTTTGGATTGGACCGAACTTCCATTCGTTAGGTGAAATATTGTCGTTTCTTATAACGACTAAGTCGTTAATTTCAACATTACGCTGTGGATATTTCCATTTATATCGTTTGTATAGCTCCTTGAGGTACTCGTCCTTCCATCTCTTACAAATGTTCTGGTAGAGTATTTTTAGTTTCTGCCATCTGTTAACGATGCTTAAGTTTTCATCCTCTAAATTGGGTTCGGCAGGGGTTAGCAATGGGGTACCTATAAGGGAGTGTCTTGAAGTTAGAGGTTTTAAGTTTGATGAGTCGTCGCTTATGGGGCTTATTGGCTGAGAGTTTAAACAACTTTCAATGCGGGTCAATAGGGTAGCAATTTCTTCAAACGTGAATTTTTGTAATTTTGCGATCTTTTTTAAGTGGGTTTTTAGACTTTTTACGCCTGCTTCCCATAATCCACCCATATGTGGAGCTCCTGGTGGGTTGAAGTGCCATGAGATATTTTGATGGCTATGGAGAGATGTAATTTTAGTTCGAAGTGCCTGGAAGAATTCACGCCGATCTTTAATTAGCAATTGTGAAGCTCCTATAAAGTTTGTTACGTTGTCGAAATAAAGATTGGCGGGACATCCACGTCTCGAGAAGAAACGGGAGAATGCTGCTAGGAAGGCTTGCATAGTGAGATCGCTAACGGGTTCGAGATGTATTGCTTTAGTTGAGAAGCATACAAACACACATATATATCCTTTGGTGATTAGACATGCTCTCCCCGTGTAGTTTTTGATGTCATAGGGTCCAGCAAAGTCGATACCAGTGGCAGCAAACGGCCGGATTAGGATGGTTCGTTCATTTGAAGAGCTGCCATTATTTGAGTTTGTTGAGCCTTGTTGTGTATGATGCACGTTTTGCATTGATGAATTATTGTTTTAATCAGCATCTTTGCTGTGGGTATCCAGATTTCTGTCCTCAGGAGTCGAAGAACTAGCTGATTTTCGCCGTGTAACGTTGCTAAATGGGTGAATTGGGTTAGTAATTATGATATACGACTATTATAGGGTAATAGGATAGGGTGACGCTCATTACATGATAGTGCTGGGGAATTGGTTAATCTTCCGTCACTTCGCATAACTCCTTTAGGGTCAATGAACGGATTTAAAGTCAATAATGAACTTTTCTTGTGTATTTGGGTTTTAGGGGTCAATGCATCATATTCTTCTCTGAAATGTGTTTTTTGGGTGTAAATAATTAACTTCATTCGGGGTTTTTTTGAACTCTTCCCGGGGGTTTTTTCATGGCTTGAGTAATCAAATTTTTCGTCTCCTTGGTGAGGCATTTGCGCAAAACCTGAATAGGTAAGCGATGACGCGAATAGCTCTGGGGAATGTGGAAAACTTTTCGAGTATATCCTCTTGGGTGGTTATCGCAAACGTCTTAACGGGTTTGAATTCCACGGTGGTGTTGTATGTTTTCTCCGTTCCTGGGAAACGCTCCGTTTTATGTTGTAGCCATTGGGGTCCATGCCACCAGAGGTTGCAATTTAATAGATCGGTGGGTGTACAACCTCCGCTTGCCAAGTCTGCGGGATTGTCTTGGCTTTCCACATGAGTTCTAATCAGGGTAGGGATACGGTTTTAATGAGAGCGACTTTTCTTTTTGACACTAAGAGAGTTGCCCATATTTTATGTCCAACTAAAATTCTTATATAAAGTGTCGCAGCATAAGCTTTTTCTAAAGCATCAGAGAAACAGTGGAATTCGATGGTGGCTGTTGAGTTGAAATGGTTCCATCTGGGTATTTCAATTTTGTTTATGTTTTCGTAATCCTTCACGAAACTGTTCTATCGATGAAGGGTGAGGGGCTTCAGGCTTTCATTCCAGTCAGTTTTATCTAGCCATATTTGTTGAATAATTATTTTTGCCGTGATTATTATTGGACTAAGCCAACCGGAGGGAGGAGTCATGTGTAGAAGTTCACGCAAGTGAGGAAAGTTTTCTGATCGCCATTCACTTGGGAGTGGCCAGAAACGATTCTTTTACATATGACTCAAGCAGCTCACGACTTCCGGTCTTTGACCAAGTATCCTCTGGGTAGCCTAAGAACATCCGTTTGAAGGCGAGCTAAAGTGAGAAGGCGAAACACCCATGCATAGGGTTGTGCGCTGGGTTTGGGACCCGCCACGTAAAAACACACCCCCAATGAAAAAGCATAAACAGCCTCGGATGAGAGCCCCCCCTTTTGATGACGACCATGGCAAACGAAATAAGGACTATGATTTGAGGGCATGCACCTGGAATGTCCGGTCCCTTAATTGGGAAGGTGCCGCTGCCCAGCTGGTAGATGTCCTCGTAAAGATAAAGGCTGACATCACCGCCGTCCAAGAAATGCGATGGACGGGACAAGGACAGAGACGAGTAGGTCCTTGTGACATTTACTACAGTGGCCACATAAAGGAGCGCAAGTTTGGTGTTGGATTCGTGGTGGGAGAGAGACTCCGTCGCCGAGTACTATCATTCACCCCGGAGAATGAACGTCTAGCCACAATCCGCATCAAAGCGAGGTTCTTCAACATATCGCTGATTTGCGCCCACGCCCTGACGGAAGAGAAGGACGATGTGACCAAAGATGCCTTTTATGAGTGCTTGGAGCGCACTTATGAGAGATGCCCCCCCCCACGATGTCAAAATCGTGCTTGGCGACTTCAATGCCAGGGTGGGTAAAGAAGGTATCTTTGGCACTACGGTCGGTAAATTCAGCCTCCACGAGGAAACATCCCCAAATGGGTTGAGGCTGATCGACTTCGCCGGGGCCCGAAATATGGTTATCTGTAGTACTAGATTCCAGCATAAGAAGATACATCAAGCTACCTGGCTGTCTCCTGATCGAAAAACCACCAACCAGATCGATCACGTTGTGATAGACGGAAGACACGTCTCCAGTGTTTTAGATGTGCATGCGCTCCGAGGCCCTAACATCGACTCGGACCACTATATTGTTGCAGCCAAAATTCGCACCCGCCTCTGTGCAGCAAAAAACGCACGCCAACAAACACAAGGATGGTTCGACGTCGAGAAGCTGCAATCACAACAGACAGCCGAACGTTTTTCTACTCGGCTTGCACTCCTGCTCTCTGAGAGCACTCGGCAACAACTCGGTATAAGGGAACTGTGGGACGGCATTTCAAACTCCTTACGTACAGCTGCAACCGAAACCATTGGTTTTCGGAAAGTGCAAAAGAACAGCTGGTATGACGAGGAGTGCCGTGTCGCAGCGGAGAGAAAACAGGCTGCCTACCTCGCAACGTTACGATCGACCACAACACGTGCGGGATGGGATAGATACCGAGAGTTGAAGAGGGAAGCGAGACGCATTTGTAGACAGAAAAAGAAAGAGGCCGAAATGCGTGAGTACGAAGAGCTTGATAAGCTGGCCGACAGGGGTAACGCTCGAAAATTCTACGAAAAGATGCGGCGGCTTACAAAAGGTTTCAAGACCGGAGCATACTCTTGTCGAACCCCCCAAGGTGATCTAGCCACCGATGCCCAGAGCATACTTAAATTATGGAGGGAACACTTCTCCAGCCTGCTGAACGGCAGTGAACGCACAACACCAGGAGAAAGCGAACCCGATACCCCAATCGATGACGATGGAGCAGACGTTCCATTGTCCGACCATGAAGAAGTTCGAAAAGCAATTGCCCGCCTGAAAAGCAACAAAGCGGCTGGGGCCGATGGATTGTCGGCCGAGCTATTCAAACACGGCGGCGAGGAGCTGATAAGATGCATGCATCAGCTTCTTTGCAAAATATGGTCGGACGAAAGTATGCCCAACGATTGGAATTTAAGTGTGCTATGCCCAATCCACAAAAAAGGAGACCCCACAATCTGCGCCAACGACCGTGGGATTAGCCTCCTCAACATCGCATATAAGGTTCTGTCGAGCGTATTGTGTGAAAGATTAAAGCCCACCGTCAACAAACTGATTGGACCTTATCAGTGTGGCTTTAGACCTGGTAAATCAAAAACCGACCAGATATTCACCATGCGCCAAATCTTGGAAAAGACCCGTGAAAGAAGAATCGACACACACCACCTCTTCGTCGATTTCAAAGCTGCTTTCGACAGCACGAAAAGGAGCTGCCTTTATGCCGCGATGTCTGAATTTGGTATCCCCGAAAAACTAATACGGCTGTGTAAACTGACGTTGAGCAACACGAAAAGCTCCGTCAGGATCGGGAAGGACCTCTCCGAGCCGTTCGATACCAAACGAGGTTTCAGACAAGGCGACTCCCTATCGTGTGACTTTTTCAATCTGCTGCTCGAGAAAATTATTCGAGCTGCAGAACTTAATCGAGCAGGTACAATCTTTTACAAGAGTGTACAGCTGCTGGCGTATGCCGATGATATTGATATCATCGGCCTCAACACCCGCGCCGTTAGTTCTGCTTTCTCCAGACTGAACAAGGAAGCAACTCAAATGGGTCTGGCAGTGAACGAGGGCAAGACGAAATATCTCCTGTCATCAAACAAACAGTCGTCGCACTCGCGACTTGGCACTCACGTCACTGTTGACAGTCATAACTTTGAAGTTGTAGATAATTTCGTCTATCTTGGAACCAGCGTAAACACCACCAACAATGTCAGCCTAGAAATCCAACGCAGGATAACTCTTCCCAACAGGTCCTACTTCGGACTAAGTAGGCAATTGAGAAGCAAAGTCCTCTCTCGACAAATAAAAACCAAACTCTATAAGTCACTCATAATTCCCGTCCTGCTATATGGTGCACAGGCTTGGACGATGTCAACAACGGATGAGTCGACGTTGCGAGTTTCCGAGAGAAAGGTTCTGCGAAAAATTTATGGTCCTTTGCGCGTTGGCCACGGCGAATATCGCATTCGATGGAACGATGAGCTGTACGAGATATACGACGACATTGACATAGTTCAGCGCATTAAAAGACAGCGGCTACGCTGGCTAGGTTATGTTGTCCGGATGGATGAAAACACTCCGGCTCTGAAAGTATTCGACGCAGCCCCCCGCCGCGGGAAGCAGAGGAAGACGAAGACCACCACTCCGTTGGAAGGACCAAGTGGAGAAGGACCTGGCCTCGCTTGGAATATCCAATTGGCGCCAAGTAGCGAAGAGAAGAAACGACTGGCGCGCTGTTGTTGACTCGGCTATAATCGCGTAAGCGGTGTCTACGCCAGTAAAGAAGAAGAAGAAGCCAACCGGCTGGGTTAAACAATTTTGCTAGGGCTGATAAAACTTCACGTTTGGTGAGTGCGGGTTTTTTTTCCATTGGGTTGACGAGGAAGAAAAATGAATCCTTTTTGGAGTTCCATCGAATGCCGAGGATTTTAGTGTTTTCGGGTTCTGAAAGGCTGAGTGTTTCTGTTTCTAAAAGATGATCCTGTGGAAGTCCTTTCAGAATGTGTGGGTCGTTTGAGGTCCATTTTCGCAGAGCGAATCCTGGAGACTTCAGAGAAGAAATGAGTTCATTGTGTGCTGACTTTGCCGTGGTTAGGTCATGAGTTCCACCTAAGACATCGATACATACATCTCCTGGTGAAGTATTTTGGATGCTAATGGGTGGGTTTCTTCTACATCATCAGCTAGCTTCATTAGGGTACGGATCACTAGATACGGCGCACAATTTTTGCCTAACGTGACTGTTTGCAATTCGAAGTCTTCTATTGTGTCTTCCGGGGACTTCCTAAATAATATCCTTTGAAACGGAGTGTGATTAGGGTCTACGAGTATTTGCCGGGTACATTTTCTAAATATCCGCATTAAAAACGAATTGGAAGAGTCGCCAGTTTGTGATCAGAATAACAAGATCTTTCTGTAAAGTGGGCCCCGATATGTAAGACGTCATTCAAGCTTTTGTGATTTGACGTGGGGCAAGATGCATTAAATACCACACGCAAATACTTGGTTTTACGGTCGGGTTTAATGACCGCGTGGTGTGGTAAGTAATATTGGGACGCTTTACCAGAAGCGTCATATTTTACTTTCTTCATTTGTCCGAGTTCCAAATATTCCATAATTGCTTTGTCATGTTCTACTTTTACTTCGGGTTTTTTAAATAAAGCTCGTTCATTTCTGAGGGATTGGGCCAACGCTATATGTCTAGAGTATCCGATATCAATATTGTCGGGTTCCTTAAAGGGGTAGGGTTACTGTATAGCCCCCATCGGGATTACGACAGGTAGTTTTTTGGAAATTTTCCTCACAAATTTGGTCCGATTTGGAAACTACGGAATCCTTTGGGATTTTCTCCACCTCCCAAAAACGTGTGAGTAGATTCTCGGGGTTCACTTTATTGTGAAATGAGACTATGGCGGAATTTGGGGAGGGTTGGGTTATGGGTCCGGACAAAGAGTGAACCTAGTACGTTTCTCTTTACTCCATTGAATAAAATACTTGGATAGATATCACTACCGATTAGTATATCTACGGGTCTGAGTTTGTGAAGTTGGGTGTCGGCTAAAGTGAATCCAAGATTTTTAAGACACTGCATTGGATCTATGGGGTATGAGGGTAAATTATCAGTTAGGTTGTTTAGTATAAATGCCTCCGCTAATAGCTTATAATTTGTGTTTAAGGGTGAGCAAAGCGTGATTTCACAAATGTTCGTTGGTGTTGCTGAAACTGCATTGTTTAGTCCGGTCACTTGGGCTGATACAGAGTGGGTGGGTATATCCAAGCTTCTCTGAAGTCTTCGAGATATAAATGTGGCTTCCGATCCTGAATCAATAAGGGCTCTCGCGGAATATCGCTGGCCATTATGTTCTATTTGAACCATTGCAGTCCCGAGTAATATCTGCTTCCTACTTGGGTTGGGTGGGTATTGGGTTGATGATATAGTGGACTGTATAGTTGTAGTGTAGGCTTGCCGATTTGTATTTGTGCTTTGGGTGGGTAGTGCGGTACTTGAAGCGTTTTCATGGTTCGAACTAATGACGTTTGGTATTTCCGGAGTGGATTCAGGTCGAAAGCTGGATTCTCTGTGTATCAGAGTATTGTGTTTTTTGTGACACTTACGACACGAGAATTTACTCACACAGTTCTTGTAGCTGTGTGATATGGCCAAGCAGTTATAGCAAAAACCATATTTTTTGATTGTGGAGATACGTGACTCCACATTCATTGCGAGAAATTTGGGACATTCTCGAATAGGGTGCTGCTTTTTACAGAGCTTACAGCTTTCTGTATCTGTATTATGTTGAGTAAAGTTGAAATTATTATTTCTTTGGGTATTAGAGGGTCTAGCAATTGGCGTTTCAGCCACGTTTGCATGAAAAGTGTTGTATTTCTTTTCATCTGTTCTTTTAACTGCACCGGTGTGGAATGGGGGAAATTTTTGCTACTGAAGCTTTGAAGTTTCCAACAGATTCGAGGGTTTTGTATTTGTGGGTTAAAAAACTGTCGAAATTTGACCACGTCGGTATATCTGAATTATCAGCTAGGGTATATTCAAACATTTCGAGAGTTTGTTTAGGTAGTTTGGAACTACAAAGATATATTAATATCGGATCCCAGCTTTGTGTGTCAATCTCAAGATTGTGTAAATTGGTTAAAACGTTATTGACCGAACGTTGTAAGCTTTTTATAGCACAAACTGTTTCCTGAGTTACTTGGGGTAGGTTACAAAGGGTCTTTAATTGGGTGTTTACCTGCAACCTCTTATTTTCGTATTGGTCGGCTAAATTTTTCCAGGCGAGTATGAAACCATCATTTGTTAGTGGTGCGTTTTGAATAACCTCTCTTGCTTCTCCTCGGGTCTTCTGAGTAAGGGGAAAGAGTCTTTCAACATTACTAATCCTAGGGTTACGGATATACAGGGCTGTAAAAATATCCCGAAAGGTGGGCCACGTTGTGTAATCTCCGTAAAAGATGTCGGTGTCGCATGGTGGAAGGAGAACTGCAGGAGCGAAATCCATCATTGTGGCTTTTGAAGTAGTTTCCTTAATGGGTTGGGTTGACACTTGTGTTTTACGCGCATCTACACTTCGTTGATGGAAGCTAAGCAAGAGAGGTACATTTGATAACTTTTTTGATATTTTTCTTTCACTTTAAAGAAATCGATGGTTTCATGACTTTCGCGATAAATTCTTCTAATTGTATCGTATGAGCGCTTTGCTTTTTCATAAAGCGAATTTAGTTCGACCCTTTTAATTTCTAGGGTATAGACCGATTCATCTTCACTTTGGGTCTGAAGATGGTCTTCTACGAATTCGATTAAATCCGTTGTTGTAATTTTAAAATCTTCCATTTTAATTTTTGGGTAAGATATATTTAATATTTGGGTTGAATGAGAAAAATAAGTCGGGTAGAGTTACGAAAATTTAAGAAAACAAACTTTAAAAACTTTTTGTATAGTGATTTACTTATTTTCAAAATTTCAAATTAATTGGCTTGTTTTTATCTCAATGGTGTCCGATTGTTAATATTGATGGGAAATTATTAAATTTCCGATGAATCGTAGAAAGAAAGTCGATAAATAAAAAAGTTTTAGGGTTTTGCACTCCTTCCTACTGGGTCACCTTTTTAATTTCCTACTGGGTCTTTTGATTTGCTATTCGCTAACAATTTTCGTTACCAACAAATATAATGCGGATGGGTGTATATTTATTTATTGTATATTTATTTGTATGCAATTTTAGTTTAACGAGAAGAATGCAATAGCCGACGGCAAAATATATGCATATATTTCATTTTTCACTTCTTCTCTTGGGTAAATATGTGAATATACGTATGTGCTTAAGTCGGCTTGAGGACACAATTTGGGAATTGGGTGTTTTTTAACAAATTTTTGATTTGCACTTTATATTGTCTAGCTGACCCGTCAAACTTCGTTCTGCCCAAAATAGATTTTTTTTTCATTTCAAAAATTTCACCGGTATTGGTATTAATAGAATATGAACGATTTTTCCTTATTTATTGTGTATACTTTAAATATCGCCTTTTTTGTCCTTGACAAATTCCCAATATTGAAAAAAAAGTGAAAAAAAAAATCATTACTGAGTTTTTTTAACTGTTTTTGATAAAAAATTTAAATAAAAAACATGATATACAGGGAGGTTCTGCAAATTTTCTTCCGAGTGAAATTTTGTGGAAAATACTTTCTGCACCTAATTTGACAAAATTTTTACAAATTTTATTCGGAAGTGAATTGCCAGAACCTGCTGATAAACATTTTTTTCTAGGGTACATTAATGCTTTTTGAATTTAATTGCTTGAAAAATGCTACTATTTTCAATAATGCTGACACATCGCGTCTAGGATTTGTTGACAATTTAATAAAATTAAGTTTGTACTATTCTCATTCAATTTTATTAGTTTTAATCGAGTTTCGAAAATATATAAATTTAGTACATATTTAGTTTAGGGCTGCACGGTACACGATATTTTTGGTTTTCTGTTCAGCGGCGTAAATAAACAGTGGGGAAAGGGTTTTTCCCAAACACGGGAACACGCCACATAGAGCTGGCCATGTGAAAAGCAAGGCATTTCTAAATTTATGCCGCATACTTCCAGCGACTGCCCTTGTGACTTATTTATTGTCATCGCAAGTGCAAGTTTCACTGGGAACTGCAAACGTCTGAATTGGAATGGCAAAATGGAATTGGGGGAAGTAAGCATTCCTCTCCCTTGAACGGGCTTTTCAAAATGCTTGCCACTATTAAATTGTCCATTAGCTTGGTCACAATCAGTAGAGTACCATTACACAGTTTGGGAGCATGAAGATTCTGTAGTATAATAACTACAGACCCAACTTTGAGACGCAAATTATGAGGCGGCATTCCAGGCGGCATCAAAGAGTTTAAGAACTCCACTGGGTAATTTACTACCTCGTCTTCATTTTCAACGCGATCGATTGATTTATATGACAGCAGATCTCCCGGAATTTGATTTTTAATCGTCCAATTCAAGTCGTTGACATCTATATTTTTTGCTGCAAAAATTTGCGCGCGTGCTTAACCAATCGTAGTTACCATAATTTTGAGAAATATTTGGATATATACTACTGATTAGTTCATATTTATTAGATCTGAATTGGAAAATCGTAGTTGGAATCAATATTAATCCACTGCAAGGATCTATCGGAACTTGTCCATTTCCGATTCGCAGCAGCTCTTTTGAAAAAACCTCCGCAGTTCTATCGTTTTGCAGCAAAACTCGCATATTCATGGTCAATGAAATGGTTTTAACAAACCTCCACAAATGCGATGACTTCAGACATGCGTTTAGCTCATCTGCCGCTGTTGATTTTGGAAGCAGGGGAAGTGTTTGTCTAAAGTCGCCCGACAGCAATATCACACTCCTCCAAAGCAACGATTATTGTTGCGCAAATCTCTCAGTGTTCGGTCGAGTGCTTCTAATGATCGTTTGTGGGCCATTGTGCATTCATCCCATATGATTAACTTACATTTTTTTAAAACTTGTGCCATTGCTGATTGCTTTGAAATATTGCAAACAAGACTTTCGTGTATTTGCAAGTTTAATGGAAGCTTTAATACTGAATGTGCCGTTCTTCCACCTTCTAACAGTCTTGCAGCAATCCCGGTAGATGCAAGAGCTCATGCAATACCACCTTGACCACGAATTGCTGCTAGTATTAAAGACAATAGGAACGTTTTGCCAGTCCCGCCGGGCGCATCGATGAAAAATATGCCACCGTTTCCACTATCTACAGCATTTATTAGCTGATTGTACGCACTGCTTTGCTGTTCATTCAACAGTGGAACATTTGTTTGTACTTGTTGTTGCAAGTGAGTTATGTCATAAACACGCTCGCGTTCCATTTCGCGACTCACTAAATCCCTTGTTTGACGACTTGGTGCCGGCATATGAACTTCAATCAATAGTTTTTCACTCATAAGTAAACATAAATCTTCAATAAGGACTACATAATGCTTCATTGTAGATGTCAGAGTTCATTTGTAAGTCGACATTTCTCGTCGCTAATCGCAGGCGATGCAAAATATCTTCCGCCATGTCATCTTTGTACGTATCCCATAATAGACGCGGGTTTGAAGGCTGACATGTCGAAATTATAATAGCGAAATTGTACGAACTGCAGTGGCTGGTGAAAAAGCTATTGCATCCGCTAGCGTTTGATTCCAGCGACTTCCGTGTTCAAGCAATTGCAATTGTTGAAATGCTTCTCGAAATGTTGCACAAATGGTACCATCTACAGTCCTCAATGATTCAAATGAAGTTGAACCGCGTACATTAATCAAAAGCAAACGTAGGTAAAAGCAATCATCGTTCTTTGGATGGATTGTGTAAATTCTTCTCAATGCATCAGTTAAAAAAACACCTGGATAACCATCTACCGGATGGCCGTTCTTCCTGCGCAACCATTTCTTCGACGATGCATTCCATATATAATACCGAGGCATCTCCGAGTAAAGCAATGTTCTCGCGAACGGATCACTGGCGCAAGTTGCAAAGAAACTTGTTAAAGTGGTTGTTGGTGGGATTTCCATTCGCTGTACTATGTTCTCTGCGTTGAAATAAACTCGCTGGCCATTCTTCAAATGAGCTGCCAGATGCACAACAGTAGGATGGCGTTCATGAATTGCAAATGAAAATATTCTCCAGATTGCTTCATTGCAGTTCACATATCTGCCCATTTGAAATTTGCTAATTTCATCTCGTTCAACACCAATAACCGCCATATCGCTTCCTTTGGTGACATATTTGCAAATATACTTAATTGATTTTATTGAACTGCAATACTCAACATTTATATGTGTTTAGACAAAATTGGCGAATATGGAACGATCCATGTGTTATCAACCACGAAACTCTTTCCTTTCAATTGAGTGATGAATGTTCTGCCATTGTCAGCGGGTGAGCGACGCCGATAGAGAGGGTATCCGTCGTTTCCAGTTTGAGTTTCCGAAAAAAAAGCACGGGGATAGCGTTTTTTGCATTTACTGTCCGACATACAAACCGAAGATGGATCAGGGTTTTCCGCATGGCCCATGAACCATATTGGCCATCACCACTTCGTGCAACTCTGGATCTATTTCAACATCAGGAATTTCGGCGGAAATGTTGTCATCAATTTAGTCAGGTGTAATTTTCTCCACCATCCAAAGAAGAATGTGTGCGTGGGGCAAACCTCTCTTCTGTCACTCCACTGAGTACATCCAGCATCGAACAGTGCCATATACACGTTGTTTCGTAATAAAGTCCATCAAACATCTGAGTTTTTGTTTAAACACGCGTATACTTGCATGACATCACGCAGCATGCTATTAATAAATATATTTAAGAATCAGAATACAAACTGTTGAATGAAAAAAGGTAAAAAAATTTTTTTTTTTTTTGCGAATTTATTTCTTACATATAAATTAAGTAATTTTATTCGGACCTTTTTATATTATTAACTATACCTTCAACAATCAAAACAAATGAATAATATCTCTAAAAGCAATTTTGCTATATCAGATACCTACAGAGCACTATTGTCTGCCATCAGCAGTTGAATGCCGATTGTGATGACTAAAACAAAGAGACTAATGATAGGCAATTGAATCCGCCTATTGCTGCTTTTCTTGTTTTAACTCATTACATTGAATCCAAATTCTAATTCATCGGTGACTGCAAAACGAGATTTTATTGTATACTAAGAGCAGACGTTGAGTTGTTCTGAAAATAAAAATGTAGTGCGGTATGTAACAATATGGGGCAAAACGATCTGTTTGCGCGAAAGCCTGCTTGTTAGTTCCTCAGCGAAACTCCAAGGTGTTCCTGTTGTCGAGTTAAAAAGAATTTGGTGATAATTTTTGAAGTGACGCTAATCATTGTAATTCCCCTATAGTTGTGTTAGACTTTGTATTGTTTTTTTTTTTTTTTGGACACCTTCGCCAGTATGTCTGTTAACCATTCGTCCAGTAGTTGCTCTTCGCCCCAAATTGCTTTAAAACTAGAAGCAAAACAGCGGGCGGAGCCTAAAGCACCAGCTTCGAAGACTTCGGAAGGAGTAAAATCATCACGTGACGCTATTCCTGGTTTAATTATTTGTTAGCATCCCCTGTTTCTTCCACGTTGAACAGAGAAGATAATATTGATAAACACGCCTACAGATGTTGGTGTTGAAAATTTAACACTTCTGGCTTAACTTATTATCCGGAGGATTAAGTCTTGAAATGTGTCGGAACCATCTTGCCAACTGCATCAACTGACATATTAAGTATGTTCAATACGCTGTTCTTTTCAGTAAATTGTTTTTCTTATTCTTTGATGTCAAATGTCATAATTACTGCCTACATCTGACTACCGAGTATTAAATTGACAGTTTAATCTTTACTGGGGCAGAAAAAACTAAGCAGCAATAGCTAAGTCTACAACAGCCCACCAGTCCTTCTTTCTTTTCGCTGTTCGGCACCATTTGGAGATTTTTAGTGTAGCCACGTCCCTCTCCACTAACGGGGTGAATCCTCTTCTTTTTCCTCTACTGCCCACGACGGATACTACGTCGAATATCTTAGAGCTGGAGTGTTTTCATCCACTCGCTGAACAATTCATTTTTGTCGTATATCTCATACATCTCATCGTTCCATGGACGCGGTATACGCGTGGGTAATGTGCAAAGGACGATGAAACTTACGTAAAACCTTTCTCTCGAAACACGTAACGTTGACTCATCAGATTTTGTTATCATCGCGGTCAATGCTAAAATCTTTGACCGTATGCACGTCAAAAACACTGGAGACGTATCTTCCGTCTATACAATATGATGGATCTAGGTAGTGTCTTCTCCCCCCGGAGGCAGCCTGGTTATTGATAAATTTTCCAATGGGGGAAATCTTTTTTAGACATAACTACATTTCAAGACCCGGCGAATTTGATTAGCCTAAACCCTTTTTGGGGGAGTTTCATTATGGATCCTGAGCTTAGCGACCGTTATGCCAAAGATACATTCTTTGACCACCCTAGCGTTAAAGTCGCCAAGCAAGATTTTGACATTGTGGAGGGTAGCTCTCATACCTGCGCATCTTTGGTGACATCGTCCTTCTCTTCCATCGGGGCGTGTGCGCAAGCCAGGGATATGTTGTTTAACTTCGTTTGATGCGGATTGTTTTTATCCATCGGGGTGGGCGCCTGTAATCGGCCGTGGAGTCTCCCCCCCAACACGAATCCTACACCGAATTTTCTCTCCTTTATATTTCTATATCGGTAGTATAGGCCACAAGGACGTACTCGATTCAGTCATTGTCTCATCCATTGCACTGCTTGAACAGGGGTGATGTCAGCCGTTACTCTTACGAGGACATCAACCAGCTGAGCAGGGGCATTCCAAGTGCATCGTTTTAAAATCGCAATCCTTAAAACGTTTGCGGGGGAAACAGAGAAGTTTCTCATTCGAGACTATTGTTTTCTTTTCATTTGGGTGCATTTTTCCCAAAAAACAAACTGGATTAAAAATTAAAATAGAAAAAAGTAAAAATATTATAAATTATTATTTACGTAGATTTCCCTTTTTTTACTATATGCTAAGTTAACCCACGATCAATTTCTTCGGAGATTACATTTTGCCAAAAAAAAAACCAAACGTAAATTTCTTGCAAAGTAAATTTCCATACAAAAACTTGTTATCCCAGTTTGTATGGGAGCTATATGCTATAGTTAACCGATCTGAAAATTTTTCGGAATTACATTTTTGCCCTAAAAATAATTATACCAAATTTGGGGAAATATTTGTCAAATGCGAAAGTTTTCCAATGAGAACTTGATTCCGATCGTTCAGTTTATATGGCAGCTATATGTTATGTGGTCCGATATCGGCCGTTCCGACAAATGAGCAGCTTCTTGAAGAGAAAATGACGTTTGCAAAATTCAAAAGAAAGTCTTAAAAACTAGGGACTAGTTCGTATATATACAGACAGACGGACAGACGGATAGACGGACAGACAGACGGACATGGTAAAACGACTCAGCTCAACATACTGATCATTTATATATATACTTTATAGGGTCTCCGACGCTTCCTTCTGGGTGTTACAAACATCTGACAAGGGTATAAAAAGAAAGAGCAAAAAAGGGGAAGGGAGATATTTGACAACCTAATATGTAGGTAGGTTGAGGATTAGTTTAATAGTTACGAATTTCCTTCAGATGTACAACCATATGGTATAGTATAAGTTTTCTCAGTGTGTATACCGCAGTTAACATGATACCATGAATTACCTTATGACTACTGCAGGGGAAATTATAAATCAAATACGAGCAAAGTCTGGGGACGTTACAAAAGAATGGAAAGGTTATCGTTAATGTCCTTACAGGCAAATATGAATGTGCTAAAATATGTAAATTTATAGGTATACTTATTTGAAGACCATTTGTCAACCATTTTGAGTTTCTACATTTCTCTCATACTAAATGAACCTTAAAGATGCTACTTTTACCTTGAAATTTGTTAATATCATTTTTTCCAGCAATATTCTCTTGAACTAAAGCTTTATAGTATAAGTTATTTCACTTTCGTCAACTTCAGAAGGCTTTTATATATATATAAGGTGGATTCCAAAGTAAACAGGACTTTTTGAATCTAGCGCCTCCCAGTGGCGCCATCCATATGCAATTGGTGCGCTAGAAACTGCTATAGAGTCTGTCAAGTAAGAGCGTGGTCGACTTTACCGACAGTTAATGAAAGATTGTGCTCTAATTCCTTCGCGAGACGATAGAGGGAAGTTTTGGTCCTTGATGTATTGTCAACAAAGGTTCAGTAGTCATTGATCTTTTGAAAAAGAATCACGTTAAACGCAATGAGTGCTAAGTACGCGTCACGCTAAGAAGCTCTTTTCCTTTGCATCCACCAGCAAGGTACCAAATGTCGCAATCAGCGGCTAATAAATATATGAGAAGTCGAAGGCATTTGTATAGAAGTGGATACAGCGATATGAAGTGGCTAAAAATGTCGATTTTACCAGAACGTGGTTCGATAGGAAAAGTGAACAAAACAGATAAAAAAAAAAAGAATAGTGAATCTGTTCCGCGGAATCCTGATTTAACACTGCGGCAAGGACAAGCAATATTAGTGGCAAAAGGTTTAGATATATCCTACGAAACTATCCAAACCCTTCTTCATACTCATGATCTGAAATAGGCAACACAATGAAGAAGCCTCTGTTGACTCAAAAACTTGTGACAAAGCGACCCTTGGGCGCATGAGAATATTGATACAGATTTTGAAAATGTCATTTTTACTGATAAATGTTTTATATGGGCACGTTCTGTCCTCTCGCGAGCCTGGCCAACTTCCACCAATAGGCTTGTTCAGCGGAACGCAAAACATGGAATAAAGGTGCATCTTTGGGGCTGTTTTTCAAAGCAGGGATTCGGCACTTTTGTACCTCTTTACTGACAACCTAATGCCGAGAAAGTGATAAAAATCCACAAAAAGGCTTTACTGCTATCTGCCAAACGATGGTTTATCAAAAAAAATTAAGATTGGATTCTGCCGGAAAACAACGATCCTAAAAACCGCAGCAAGCTGTGTACTCAGTGGAAAACTTAATCTGGCATCGTTATATTGGATTGGTCGTCGCAGTCCTCGATGCAAACCCTAATGAAAAGGTGTAGGTATATATTAAACAGAGGCTTCGTGGAAGACGTACGTACACGTTGAAGCAGTTGTCTTACGAAATTCATCGGATCTGGAGATCCGTGCCACTAGAATACGATGTCAAATTAGTAGAAAGCTTTCCTCGAAGATACCAGGCAATTATCGACGCCGGTGGTGACTGGACATATTATTGACCAAATTGCATCATTGTTTGTAATGTGTACAATGTACATATAAATATAATAATTTCATAAAACAATTTTTTTTTATAAATTAACACAACCACGCTCTTAAATTAACTTTTTTATCGATTGTCCAGTGAGAATTTTTGTGACATTTCATTGATTGGAAGTGGAGTTATTGGGTTTTAAGTGTCAGTATGTTTGTGTTATCGGTGCGAAAATGAGCTTCGAACAAAGAGCTAACATTAAATTTTGTTTTAAAATAGTAAGATTTTACCGAAACGTTTCAATTGATGAAACAAGTTATGGCATGATTGCCTATCTCGTAGCAGAGTCAGAGTGGTTTCAACGTTTTCAAAGTGGTCGTGAGGACTAAATGACGATCAACATGTGGCAATCAAAATCCGCGATCACTGGAAATTCCATCGAAACTGTGCAGAATTATCAAAAATCATTATTAAATTTAGGAAATGAAATTGAACATCTCCAAAACATCGATTTATCGCATTTTGAGTGAACATTTGGGCTTACGAATGGTGTGTGCACCATTTGTTCCGCACAAATTAACTGACCCCAAAAAATTGCTCAGAATCGAACATTTCGAAGGACGATTATTAGACCAAAACTCACATTTTAACTTTGACCACTCTCCGTATTCACCTGATATGACACCTTGCGACTTCTTCTTTTTCGGAAAAATACATTTGCTTATGAAAGGAAAGCGTTATGCGGACCTAGAGGCCATTCAAAAGGTTTTCACCGGCATACTGGCGGCCTTACCGGCCAATAACACTCTCGTTGGACTGCTTTTGGGCCGTGCAAAAAGCTGTATTGACGCAGAAGGAGACTATTTTGATTAAAATAAATTGATTTTGCCAAAAAAATCAATTGTTCTGTTTTTTTTTTTTTAAATTCTGTTTACTTTGGAACACACCTTATATGACTATGTCAACAATTCAAACATTACCATACCTACCCAGGGAAGTGAAGCCACCTCCGGAATTTCTCAGAAGAGCTCTCCAGAGACCTAACGAAGAAGAGTCAGAGTGGTAATATGTTCGTGTACAAGTTCTAGTCCTACCGCCTGGGGAGCTCGGACACAATTGCACATTTGCAATATCCATTGGTACCGGTTTGGCAGGAAGCTTCGAAAAACTCTTCCAATTGCGCCCAACAAGAACCCCAAGTACAAGTAGGACTACTTTTGGAAAAAGAGTACAAAAATTTAAATAAAAACATCTTTGGTAGACTAAAAGAGATCAAGACTTCGAGCAAAGAACTCTTTATCAAAAAATTGTCTCTAGTGACGGCTGGGTGCTGTAAAAGGCAGGACTGGCTATACACAAGTCCGATTTTTTAGGGGGATACCAAAGGTCAAAATCCTAGGAACCCGATTAGTGGTTGGAAGGTGAGAAGCGAAGAGTCGGTGAAGCGCTTAATTCGTGTAACCCTTTAAGTCTAATGGCACTGATGGCATCATACGAGCGCAATTGTAGCGGGTGGTCAAGGTGTCATGCAGCTGGTTTAGAATCAGGTTAAGGTTGCGTTCATACCGAGGCCGTAAAAAGCTCTCACGTCGGGGAAAACAATTTCACGCCAATTAGGCTGTCCTCGCAATTGCTGGAAATGTTGGGGGACTACATTAGGAAAAAATACCAAGGGCTAAATTGTTAAGGACCTAACATGTCCCCATTAAAAACAAGTCAGTTGGCACTGCTTTTTCAAGATAGTTTTT
>JAPZAG010001958.1:0-23397 GCA_027475135.1 Bactrocera correcta
CACTGTCGTTATGCCGCCATGGCTTTATATCACCTTCATTACGTTAAAGAAGGTTAACGAACTCAAATATGTTAAACGCATGATTTGAAGCATTTCGATATCATAGGTAAATGTGTATAGAAGAAAATCGACTTTTTACCTAAATATAAGTTTACGGAATTCTTCCAAATGCACTGGTGTTATACCGTTTTGGCTTTATGTAAGCTTCAGTAAGATAACGAAGATTAATTAACTTAAATATGTTAAACTAATGATTTGAAGCATTTCGATATCGATTGCTAAATGTGTATATACAACAAAATCGACTTTATACATAAATATACGATAGCGGAATTCTTCTAAGTGCACTGTCGTTATGCCGCCATGGCTTTATATACACTTCAATACGTTAAAGAAGGTTAACTAACTTAAATATGTTAAACTAATGATTTGAAGCATTTCGATATTGCTTGCTAAATGTGAGTGTAAAAGAAAATCGAATTTATACCTAAACATAAGATTACGGAATTCTTCTAAATGCGCTGTCGTTATGCCGCCATGGCTTTATATCACCTTCATTACGTTAAAGAAGGTTAACTAACTAAAATATGTTAAACGAATGATTTGAAGCATTTCGATATCGATATCTAAATGTGTATATAAAAGAAAATCGAATTTATACCTAAACATAAGATTACGGAATTCTTCTAAATGCACTGTCGTTATGCCGCCATGGCTTTATATACACTTCAATACGTTAAAGAAGGTTAACTAACTTAAATATGTTAAACTAATGATTTGAAGCATTTCGATATCGCTTGCTAAATGTGTATGTAAAAGAAAATCGAATTTATACCTAAACATAAGATTACGGAATTCTTCTAAATGCGCTGTCGTTATGCCGCCATGGCTTTATATCAGCTTCATTACGTTAAAGAAGGTTAACTAACTAAAATATGTTAAACGAATGATTTGAAGCATTTCGATATCGATATCTAAATGTGTATATAAAAGAAAATCGAATTTATACCTAAACATAAGATTACGGAATTCTTCTAAATGCGCTGTCGTTATGCCGCCATGGCTTTATATCAACTTCAATACGTTAAAGAAGGTTAACTAACTTAAATATGTTAAAATAATGATTTGAAGCATTTCGATATCGCTTGCTAAATGTGTATGTAAAAGAAAATCGAATTTATACCTAAACATAAGATTACGGAATTCTTCTAAATGCACTGTCGTTATGCCGCCATGGCTTTATATACACTTCAATACGTTAAAGAAGGTTAACTAACTTAAATATGTTAAACTAATGATTTGAAGCATTTCGATATCGATATCTAAATGTGTATATAAAAGAAAATCGAATTTATACCTAAATATAAGTTTACGGAATTCTTCCAAATGCATTGTCGTTATGCCGTTTTGGCTTTATGTAAACTTCAGTAAGATAACGAAGGTTAATTAACTTAAATATGTTAAACTAATGATTTGCAGCATTTCGATATCGATTGCTACATGTGTTTATACAAGAAAATCGACTTAATACCTAAACATAAGATTACGGAATTCTTCTAAATGCCCTGCCGTTATACCGTTAAGGCTTTATGTAGACTTCAGTACGCTAAAAAATGTTTATTAACTTAATATGTTAAACTAATGATTTGAAGCATTTCGATATCGATAGCTAAATGTGTATATACAACAAAATCGACTTTATACCTAATATAGGATTACGGAATTCTTCTAAATGCACTGTCGTTATGCCGCCATGGCTTTATATACACTTCAATACGTTAAAGAAGGTTAACTAACTTAAATATGTTAAACTAATGATTTGAAGCATTTCGATATTGCTTGCTAAATGTGTATGTAAAAGTAAATCGAATTTATACCTAAACATAAGATTACGGAATTTTTCTAAATGCGCTGTCGTTATGCCGCCATGGCTTTATATCAACTTCAATACGTTAAAGAAGGTTAACTAACTTAAATATGTTAAAATAATGATTTGAAGCATTTCGATATCGCTTGCTAAATATGTATGTAAAAGAAAATCGAATTTATACCTAAACATAAGATTACGGAATTCTTCTAAATGCACTGTCGTTATGCCGCCATGGCTTTATATCACCTTCATTACGTTAAAGAAGGTTAACTAACTAAAATATGTTAAACGAATGATTTGAAGCATTTCGATATCGATATCTAAATGTGTATATAAAAGAAAATCGACTTTATACCTAAATATAAGATTACGGAATTCTTCTAAATGCACTGCCGTTATGCCGCCATGGCTTTAAGCCAACTTCCGTTCGTTAAAGAAGGGTTATTAACTTAAATATGTTAAACTAATGATTTGAAGCATTTCGACATCGATAGCTAAATGTGTATATACAAGAAAATCGGCTTTATACCTAAATATAAGATTACGGAATTCTTCTAAATGCACTGCCGTTATACCGTTAAGGCTTTATGTAGACTTCAATAGGTTAAAGAAGGTTAATTAACTTAAATATGTTAAACTAATGATTTGTAGCATTTCGATATCGATAGCTAAATGTGTATATACAAGAAAATCGGCTTTATACCTAAATATAAGATTACGGAATTCTTCTAAACGCACTGCCGTTATGCCGCCATGGCCTTAAGCCAACTTCAGTTCGTTAAAGAAGGTTTATTAATAAAAATATGTTAAACCAGTTATTTGAAGCATTTCGATATCGACTGCTTAATGCATATATACCAGAAAATCGACTTTATGCCAAAATATAAGACTACGGAATTCTTCCAAATGTACTGTCGTTATGCCGCCATGGCTCTATATCAACTTCAATACGTTAAAGAAGCTTAATTAACTTAAATATGTTAAACTAATGATTTGAAGCATTTCGATATCGATTGCTAAACGCGTATAGACAACAAAATCGACTTTATACCTAAATATAAGATTACGGAATTCTTCTGCGTGCACTGTCGTTATGCCGCCATGGCTCCATATCACCTTCATTACGTTAAAGAAGGTTAACTAACTTAAATATGTTACACGAATGATTTGAAGCATTTCGATATCATAGCTATATGTGTATAGAAGAAAATCGACTTTTTACCTAAATATAAGTTTACGGAATTCTTCCAAATGCACTGGTGTTATACCGTTTTGGCTTTATGTAAGCTTCAGTAAGATAATGAAGATTAATTAACTTAAATATGTTAAACTAATGGTTTGAAGCATTTCGATATCGATTGCTAAATGTGTAAATACAAGAAAATCGACTTTATACATATATATAAGATTACGGAATTCTTCTAAATGCACTGTCGTTATGCCGCCATGGCTTTATATCACCTTCATTACGTTAAAGAAGGTTAACGAACTCAAATATGTTAAACGAATGATTTGAAGCATTTCGATATCATAGCTAAATGTGTATAGAAGAAAATCGACTTTTTACATAAATATAAGTTTACGGAATTCTTCCAAATGCACTGGTGTTATACCGTTTTGGCTTTATGTAAGCTTCAGTAAGATAACGAAGGTTAATTAACTTAAATATGTTAAACTAATGATTTGAAGCATTTCGATATCGATTGCTAAATGTGTATATACAACAAAATCGACTTTATACATAAATATACGATAGCGGAATTCTTCTAAATGCACTGCCGTTATGCCGCCATGGCTTTATATCACCTTCATTACGTTAAAGAAGGTTAACTAACTTAAATATGTTAAACTAATGATTTGAAGCATTTCGATATCGATAGCTAAATGTGTATATACAAGAAAATCGACTTAATACCTAATATAGGATTACGGAATTCTTCTAAATGCACTGTCGTTATGCCGCCATGGCTTTATATACACTTCAATACGTTAAAGAAGGTTAACTAACTTAAATATGTTAAACTAATGATTTGAAGCATTTCGATATTGCTTGCTAAATGTGTATGTAAAAGAAAATCGAATTTATACCTAAACATAAGATTACGGAATTCTTCTAAATGCGCTGTCGTTATGCCGCCATGGCTTTATATCACCTTCATTACGTTAAAGAAGGTTAACTAACTAAAATATGTTAAACGAATGATTTGAAGCATTTCGATATCGATATCTAAATGTGTATATAAAAGAAAATCGAATTTATACCTAAAATAAGATTACGGAATTCTTCTAAATGCACTGTCGTTATGCCGCCATGGCTTTATATACAACTTCATACGTTAAAGAAGGTTAACTAACTTAAATATGTTAAATAATGATTTGAAGCATTTCGATATCGATTGCTAAATGTGTATATAAAAGAAAATCGAATTTATACCTAAAATAAGATTACGGAATTCTTCTAAATGCACTGTCGTTATGCCGCTGGCTTTATTAACTTCATAGTTAAAGAAGGTTAATAACTTAAATATGTTAAACTAATGATTTGAAGCATTTCGATATCGATTGCTAAATGTGTATATACAAGAAAATCGACTTTATACCTAAATATAAGATTACGGAATTCTTCTAAATGCACTGTCGTTATGCCGCCATGGCTTTATAATTCATACGATACGTTAAAGAAGGTTAATAACTTAAATATGTAAACTAAGATTTGACATTTCGATTGCTTAATATAAATACGGAATTCTTCTAAATGCACTGCGTTTGCCGCCATGGCTTTATATCACTTCATTACGTTAAAGAAGGTTAACAACTTAAATATGTTAAACTAATGATTTGAAGCATTTCGATATCTTGCTAAATGTGTATTAAAGAAAATCGATTTATACTAAAATAAGATTACGGAATTCTTCTAAATGCACTGTCGTTATGCCGCCATGGCTTTATATACTCATTACGTTAAAGAAGGTTAACAATAAATATGTTAAACGAATGATTTGAAGCATTTCGATATCATACTAAATGTGTATAAAGAAAATCGACTTTTACCTAATATAAGTTACGGAATTCTTCAAATGCCTGGTTATCCGTTGGCTTTAGAACTTCGTAGTAAGAAGTTATTAACTTAATATGTTAAACTAATGATTTGAAGCATTTCGAATCGATTGCTAAATGTGTATATACAAAAAATCGCTTTATACTAAATATAGATACGGAATTCTTCTAAATGCACTGCCGTTATCCGCAGGCTTTATTACCTTCATTAGTTAAAGAAGGTTATAACTTAAATATGTTAAACTAATGATTTGAAGCATTTCGATATCGATGCTAAATGTGTATATAAAGAAAATCGCTTTTACCTAAATATAAGTTACGGAATTCTTCAAATGCATGCGTTATGCCGTTTGGCTTTAGACTTCAGTAGTAAGAAGGTTAAATAAAAATATGTTAAACAATATTTGAGCATTTCGATATCGATTGCTAATGTTAAAGAAAATCGACTTATCCTATATAGGATTACGGAATTCTTCAAATGACTGTCGTTATGCCGCCAGGCTTTATATAACTTCAATACGTTAAAGAAGGTTAATAACTTAAATATGTTAAACTAATGATTTGAGCATTTCGATATGTTGCTAAAGGTATGAAAAAAAATCGAATTTATACCTAAAATAAGATTACGGAATTCTTCTAATGCCTGTCGTTATGCCGCCATGGCTAACACTTCTTCGTTAAAGAAGGTTAATAACTTAAAATGTTAACAATGATTTAAGCATTTCGATATCGATCTAAATGTGTATATAAAAAATCGATTTATACTAAATATAAATACGGAATTCTTCTAAATGCACTGCGTTATCCGCAGGCTTTATTACTTATGTTAAAAAGGTTAATAACTTAATATGTTAAACAATGATTTGAAGCATTCGATATTGCTAAATGTGATAAAGAAAATCGATTTATACCTAATATAGATTACGGAATTCTTCTAAATGCACTGCGTTATGCCGCCATGGCTTTAACATTCATCGTTAAAGAAGGTTAATAACTTAAATATGTTAAACTAATGATTTGAAGCATTTCGATATGTTGCTAAATGGTATTAAAAGAATCGAATTTATACCTAAAATAAATTACGGAATTTTCTAATGCCTGTCGTTTGCCGCCATGGCTTTATATCACCTTCATTACGTTAAAGAAGGTTAATAACTTAAATATGTTAAACAATGATTTAAGCATTTCGATATCGATTCTAAATGTGTATATAAAAAAATCGACTTTATACTAAATATAAGATACGGAATTCTTCTAAATGCACTGCGTTATGCCGCCATGGCTTTAACACTTCTTCGTTAAAGAAGGTTAAACTAAATATGTTAAACAATGATTTGAAGCATTTCGAATCATGCTAATGTGTATAAAGAAAATCGCTTTACCTAATATAAGTTACGGAATTCTTCAAATGCACTGGTATCCGTGGCTTTATTAACTTCATAGTAAGAAGTTAATAACTTAAATATGTTAAACTAATGATTTGAAGCATTTCGATATCGTTGCTAAATGTGTATTAAAAAAATCGTTTATACTAAAATAGATACGGAATTCTTCTAAATGCACTGCGTTATGCCGCCATGGCTTTACACCTTCATTCGTTAAGAAGGTTAATAATAATATGTTAAACAATATTTGAAGCATTTCGATATCGATGCTAAATGTATATAAGAAAATCGACTTTTCCTAAATATAAGTCGGAATTCTTCAAATGATGCGTATGCCGTGGCTTTAACTTCTAGTAAGAGTTATAACTTAAATATGTTAAACTAATATTTGAGCATTTCGAATCGATGTAAGGTTAACAAAAAATCGCTTATACCTATATAGATTACGGAATTCTTCTAATGCACTGCGTTATCCGCAGCTTTATTACTTCAATAGTTAAGAAGGTTAATAACTTAAATATGTTAAACAATGATTTGAGCATTTCGATATGTGCTAAATGTGTATTAAAGAAATCGATTTATACTAAAAAAATTACGGATCTTCTAAATGCACTGCGTTATCCGCAGGCTAACTTCTTGTTAAAAAGGTTATAATAAATGTAAACATATTTAAGCATTTCGATATCATCTAATGTATATAAAAATCGACTTTATCCTAATATAAGATACGGAATTCTTCAAATGACGCGTTATGCCGCCAGGCTTAACAACTTCATCGTTAAAGAAGTTATAACTTAAATATGTTAAACAATGATTTGAAGCATTTCGAATCGTGTAAAGGTAAAAAAAAATCGTTTATACCTAAAATAAGATTACGGAATTCTTTATACCGTTAAGGCTTATACTTCATTGTTAAAAAGGTTAATTAACTTAATATGTTAAACAATGATTTGAAGCATTTCGATATCGATAGCTAAATGTGTATATAAAGAAAATCGCTTTATACTAAATATAAATTACGGAATTCTTCTAAATGCACTGCCGTTTCCGCAGGCTTTAAACTTCATTCTAAAAAGGTTTATAATTAATATGTTAAACAATATTTGAAGCATTTCGATATCATGCTAAATGATATACAGAAAATCGACTTTATCTATATAAGATTACGGAATTCTTCAAATGACTGTCGTTATGCCGCCAGGCTTTTATCAACTTCATACGTTAAAGAAGGTTAAAACTAAATATGTTAAACAATGATTTGAAGCATTTCGATATCTGCTAAAGGTATAAAAAATCGATTTTACCTAAAATAAGTTACGGAATTCTTCATGCACTGTGTTATCCGCTGGCTTTATTACTTCATAGTAAGAAGGTTAATAACTTAAATATGTTAAACAATGATTTGAAGCATTTCGATATCGATTCTAAATGTGTATATACAAAAAATCGACTTTATACATAAATATAATACGGAATTCTTCTAAATGCACTGCCGTTATCCGCAGGCTTTATTACTTCCGTTAGTTAAAACTTATATGTTAAACTAATGATTTGAAGCATTTCGATATCATGCTAAATGTGATATACAAGAAAATCGACTTTTACCTATATAAGTTACGGAATTCTTCAATGCATGTCGTTATGCCGTTTGGCTTGTAAACTTCATAGTAAGAAGGTTAATAACTTAAATATGTTAAACTAATATTTGAGCATTTCGATAACATGTGTTTAACAAGAAAATCGACTTAATACCTAAATACATAGGATTACGGAATTCTTCTAAATGCACTGTCGTTATGCCGCCATGGCTTTATATACACTTCAATACGTTAAAGAAGGTTAACTAACTTAAATATGTTAAACTAATGATTTGAAGCATTTCGATATGATTGCTAAATGTGTATGTAAAAGAAAATCGAATTTATACCTAAACATAAGATTACGGAATTCTTCTAAATGCACTGTCGTTATGCCGCCATGGCTATTTAAACCAACTTCCGTTCGTTAAAGAAGGTTAATTAACTTAAACATGTAAAACTAATGATTTAAAGCATTTCGATATCGATTGCTAAATGTGTATATACAAAAAAATCGACTTTATACATAAATATAAGATTACGGAATTCTTCTAAATGCACTGTCGTTATGCCGCCATGGCTTTATATCACCTTTATTACGTTAAAGAAGGTTAACGAACTTAAATATGCTTTAAAAGAATGATTTGAAGCATTACGATATCGATAGCTAAATGTGTAGATACAAGAAAATCGACTTTATACATAAATATAAGATTACGGAATTCTTCTAAATGCACTGCCGTTATGCCGCCATGGCTTTAAGCCAATTTCAGTACGTTAAAGAAGGTTAATTAACTTAAATATGTTAAACTAATGATTTGAAGCATTTCGATATCGATTGCTTAATGCGTATATACAAGAAAATCGACTTTATACATAAATATAATATTACGGAATTCTTCTAAATGCACTGTCGTTATTTCCGCCATGGCTTTATATCACCTTCATTACGTTAAAGAAGGTTAACGAACTTAAATATGTTAAACTAATGATTTGAAGCATTTCGATATCGATTGCTAAATGTGTATATACAAGAAAATCGACTTTATACATATATATAAGATTACGGAATTCTTCTAAATGCACTGTCGTTATGCCGCCATGGCTTTATATCACCTTCATTACGTTAAAGAAGGTTAACGAACTCAAATATGTTAAACGCATGATTTGAAGCATTTCGATATCGATATCTAAATGTGTATATAAAAGAAAATCGACTTTATACCTAAATATAAGATTAGGGAATTCTTCCAAATGCACTGCCGTTATACCGTTATGGCTTTACGTACACTTCAGTAGGAAAAATAAGGTTAATTAACTTAAATATGTTAAACTAATGAGTTGAACCATCTCGATATCGATTGCTAATGTGTATTTACAACAAAATCGACTTTATACCTAAATATAAGATTACGGAATTCTTCTAAATGCACTGTCGTTATGCCGCCATGGCTTTATATCAACTTCAATACGTTAAAGAAGGTTAACTAACTTAAATATGTTAAAGGAATGATTTGAAGCATTTCGATATCGATAGCTAAATGTTTATGTACAAGAAAATCGACTTTTTACCTAAATATAAAATTATAGCATTACGGAATTCTTCTAAATGCACTGCCGTTATACCGTTAAGGCTTTATGTAGACTTCAGTATGCTAAAAAATGTTTATTAACGTAATATGTTAAACTAATGATTTGAAGCATTTCGATATTGATAGCTAATTGTGTATGTACAAGAAAATCGACTTTATACCTAATATAAGATTACGGAATTCTTCTAAATGCACTGCCGTTATGCCGCCATGGCTTTAAGCCAACTTGCGTTCGTTAAACAAGGTTTATTAACTTAAATATGTTAAACCAGTTATTTGAAGCTTTTCGATATCGATTGCTTAATGCATATATACCAGAAAATCGACTATATACCTAAATATGAGACTACGGAATTCTTCTAAATGTACTGTCGTTATGCCGCCATGGCTTTGTATCAACTTCAGTACGTTAAAGAAGGTTAATTAATTTAAATATGTTAAACTAATGATTTGAAGCATTTCGATATCGATAGCTAAATGTGTATATACAAGAAAATCGACTTTATACCTAAATATAAGATTACGGAATTCTTCTAAATGCACTGCCGTTATGCCGCCATGGCCTTATGCCAACTTCAGTTCGTTAAAGAAAGTTTATTAACTTAAATATGTTAAACCAGTTATTTGAAGCATTTCGATATCGATTGCTTAATGCATATATGAAGATTGCGAGCGAAATAAAAATACGTTTGTGTTCTTCAGAATCCAAAAAGAGAAAGGGACGATAGGCGTTTTTATTTTCTTAAACTAACCTAAAGCGAATATAAGTTAAAAGCGAATAGAATGCCCATGGTTGCATTTGCGAAATAAATGCGCATGGTTGTATTTGCGAAATATAAATTTTATAAGCTTGTGGTGTTGCCACAGTACTCCCCTCCTAGAGAGAGGGTACGGCAGTATAGGCTGGCTTCAAACGATCAATCGAAACATTCACGGCTTGATGATTAACGTCGATAGCAAAATATTTTGAATGGCGATGCAATACTTTGTACGGGCCTTTATACGGCGGTGACAATGATGGCTTGACTGATAGATCTCGTACAAACACCTGTTCGCATTTTTGAAGGTCTGCGTGTATAAATGACTTCTGCTTGGTATGCCAAGCGGTATCTATGGAGCGTAAGTCTCGCATGACGCGGCGTAAATGTGCTACGGTCTCCACTTCAGTAGTTGATGGACCACTATCCACGAAAAACTCAGAAGGCAAACGCAAGGTAGTCCCGTAAACTAGTTCAGCTGGACAAGCATTTATGTCGGCCTTAAAAGAACTACGAAGCCCCAACAGGATTAGTGGCAGCGACGAGGTCCATTGATTGTGATTGTGGCACAATATTGCTGACTTAAGCGTTCGGTGCCATCGTTCGACCATGCCATTCGTCTGTGGATGATAACCGGTCGTCCGAAGATGCCTGACCCCTAGGCATTGCATGAGTTGATCGAAAAGTTTACTTTCAAATTGCCGGCCCAGGTCCGAAGTTATGTCAACAGGAACGCCGAATCGCGATATCCAACAGCTTATTAATGCCTTGGATACTGTTTCTGCGGTGATATCTGGGATAGCACATGCATCGGGCCAACGTGTGAAACGATCGATGACCGTGAGACAATAGCGGTTGCCGTCGGAAAGTGGGAAGGGTCCGACAATGTCGATATGTAGGTGTGAAAACCGCTGTCCGGGGCATGCGCGGCGTTGAAAGAGTGAAGAGTTGTGCCGGATGACTTTGTTGCGTTGGCACTGGATGCATTGCTTGGCGAATTCCCGGCTATCTTTCTGTATTCCAGGCCAAACAAAGCGTTCAGTCATCAGTTTTGCAGTTACTCTCGTGCCTGGGTGAGATATGTTGTGTGTTGAGCAAAGAACTGTTTTTCGGAATCGTTTTGTTATGAACGGGCGTAGTCGCCCAGTTGAAGTATCGCAATAGACTTTCTTAGTACTAGAGGGGATAATAATACTGGTTAGTAGAAGCGAATGACTAATTTTACCTTCTAAGTATGACTTTAACTCGTCGTCGTTTTTCTGATCTTCAGCCAAGTCATCAAAATTTATTGGATCAGTTGTTATGGCTTGGATTCGAGAAAGCAGATCTGCTGTAACATTTTGTACCCCTGGTACGTGACGAATGTCTGTCGTGATCTGCGCAATAAAATCCAATTGACGTGCCTGACGATCAGATGCTTTTTCTAGTCGTTGCCGAAAAGCATAGATTAGCGGCTTGTGGTCGGTGTAAACGTGGCAATTTCTTCCTTCAAGCATGAAGCGAAAATGACGGACGGAGAGAAATATCGCAGTTAATTCTCTATCGTAGGTACTGTAACGCTGCTCAGCTTTTGTAAAAAGGCGCTGGAAAAAACCTAAAGGTTGAAGTGATCCATTGGTAATTTGATGTAGAGCGGCGCCTGCAGCGTAGTCAGATGCGTCGACCCATAATGTAAGAGGGGCGTTCGGGAGCGGGTGCGCCACAAGCGCGCAATTAGCGAGGTCCTCTTTGCAAGCCTCAAAGTGCCTTATGTTGTCGTTTGTCCAGTTCAGTGGCGTTTTGTCGTTGCGCTTGTTTCCAGAACACATTTTGAAAAGAGGTGCTTGGTGCGCAAGAGGGTTTGGAAGCAGCGATCTATAAAAATTGATCATAGCGAGAAATCGTTTAAGATCCTTTGCAATCGTAGGAAGTTTGAATAAGCGAATCGCTTCAATGCGGCTAGGCAGCGGCTTGATTCCATCCTTCGTGATTAAATGCCCTAGGAAATGCAGCTCTGATACACTAAGCACTGATTTGGCAACGTTTATTGTTAAGTTGTGTTGGCGTAATCGTTGAAAAACTATACGAAGATGTGCGCGATGTTCTTCTGGGGAGCGTGAGGCGACGCATATGTCGTCCAGGTAGGTGAACACATTATCTATGCCGCGGAAAACTTCGTTGATGACTCTTTGGAATGTTTGTGCCGCGTTGCGCAACCCAAAGGTCATGTGCGTGAATTCGTACAACCCAAAAGGAGTTGTGATGGCAGTTTTACAAACGTCATTGGAAGCGATTGGGATCTGGTGAAAGGCCTTCTGTAGATCGATTTTTGAAAATATTGAATTTCCAGCAAAAATATTACTGAAATCGTGCAGGAACGGCAGAGGGTATTTGTCGGGAACGGTTACCGCGTTAAGCGCGCGGTAGTCTCCACACGGTCTCCATGACCCGTCGGCCTTGCGCACCATATGTAATGGGCTAGCCCAATTACTGCTGGATGGCCGACATATGCCCAATTTCATCAACAGCTCGAATTCAGCGCGCGCTGCCGTCAGCTTTTCAGGCGACAGCCGTCTTGGCCGAGAAAAAATTGGTTGACCGTTTGTAATGATCCGGTGAACCACAGTGGACTTCGTTGTAGAATCCGGAGCGGCTGGTCGCGTTACGTCACTAAACTCTCGCAGCAAGTTTGAAAAATCTCGGGCTGAACTTATGGTTGAAATGTTTGATACATTGATTCGCGCTACTGTGCAAAATGATTTAACTGCTGTTTTGCGGTCGAGCAGACATCGTCCATTAAGATCAGGTAAAAGGTCGTAATGTGATAAAAAACCTGCTCCAATGATTGCTTGGGTTACGTCTGCAATCACAAAGCTCCAAACAAAATCCCTGCGTAAGTTGAGGTTAAGGCGAAGTATGACTTCTCCAAAAACCGTAATCGGTGAACTGTTAGCGGCAAACAATTGCATATCCGATGGGTTGACTCGTGCCAATTTCGAATGCTTCGGAAATACCCACACATCAGCGCCGGAGTCGATAAGAAATGTTATATTAGTTGATGTGTCGAATATACGTAGACGGCAGTTCGAAGGCATCTCAGAGCGTCTGCCTATCCCTGAGATACTGCTGGCAGAGCACCCCTATTGTTTGCCATTTGGCGAAGCAGATTGAGCGAACTTACAAGGTTGGCGACACTTCTTAGCGTTTGGTCCAAACTTGGCGTGATACCAGCACATTTCGCCTGAATTGATATTATGAGGGCGCACTGGCGTTTTCGATCTGGAACGCGCACGTGTTTTCTCGCTGCTCGTAACTCTATCAAAACGCTGTTTCAGTTCTGCTATTTCGGTCCTCAGGTCGGTGTCTGTGGTATGACTCGATGCGGATACCTCGTGGATACGAACTTCACGCATTTGCATCGTCTCCACTATTGAGTCGGCGATTTTTAATTTGTCGACAATAGGTACATTGGTTGC
Source organism: Bactrocera correcta (assembly GCA_027475135.1). Classification (NCBI taxonomy): domain Eukaryota; kingdom Metazoa; phylum Arthropoda; class Insecta; order Diptera; family Tephritidae; genus Bactrocera; species Bactrocera correcta. The sequence continues at coordinate 13,695 of JAPZAG010001958.1, forward strand.
TATAATTGCTGCTTGCGCATATGGTGGCAAGCGATTAACCCACAAATCATGCAAAATGCTTTCGCTTAGAGCGGAACCAGCAGCGCGCTTCATTTCATTAAACAGATCGCTCGGGCGGCGGTCGCCCAATGGCATGTCGCGCAATACACGTTGTAGGCGGCGTTGCTGGCTCTCAGTGAAATTTTCTATCAATTTGGTACGAATGAATTGATAGCGCGCAGACGTGGGCGCAGCATCTATTATGGAGCGCAACTCCATTAACTTTACCTGCGGTATACTGGCCGCTACGATATTAAACTTTGCCGAGTCGGTTGTAACGCCAGATGCCTCAAACCAAAAATCTAAAGAGTAGAAATAAGCCTCAATGTTGTCTTCTGACATCAATGGCAGCGGGATGCGTGGAAACATTGGTGTTGTAGCGTTGAATTCCCCGTGGCTTGGACCAGCAGTAACCGCCAGGCTATCGTTGAGCGACATCTCACTTACCGTCAAGGGTCACCAATTATGGAGATTGCGAGCGAAATAAAAATACGTTTGTGTTCTTCAAAATCCAAAAAGAGAAAGGGACGATAGGCGTTTTTATTTTCTTAAACTAACATAAAGCGAATATAAGTTAAAAGCGAATAGAATGCCCATGGTTGAATTTGCGAAATAAATGCGCATGGTTGTATTTGCGAAATATAAATTTTATAAGCTTGTGGTGTTGCCACACATATATACCAGAAAATCGAATATATACCTAAATATGAGACTACAGAATTCTTCCAAATGTACTGTCGTTATGTCGCCATGGCTTTATATAAATTTCAATACGTTAAAGAAGGTTAATTAACTTAAATATGTTAAACTAATGATTTGAAGCATTTCGATATCGATTGCTAAATGCGTATATACAACAAAATCGACTTTATACCTAAATATAAGTTTACGAAATTCTTCTAAATGCACTGTCGTTATGCCGCCATGGCTTTATATCACCTTCATTACGTTAAAGAAGGTTAACTTACTTAAATATGTTAAACGAATGATTTGAAGCATTTCGATATCGATAGCTAAATGTGTATATACAAGAAAATCGACTTTTTACCTAACTATAAAATTATAGCAATACGGAATTCTTCTAAATGCACTGCCGTTATACCGTTAAGGCTTTATGTAGACTTCAGTATGCTAAAAAATGTTTATTAACATAATATGTTAAACTAATGATTTGAAGCATTTCGATATCGATAGCTAAATGTGTATGTACAAGAAAATCGACTTTATACCTAATATAAGATTACGGAATTCTTCTAAATGCACTGCCGTTATGCCGCCATGGCTTTAAGCCAAATTCCGTTCGTTAAAGAAGGTTTATTAACTTAAATATGTTAAAGTAATGATTTGAAGCATTTCGATATTGATTGCTAAATGTGTATATACAAGAAAATCAACTTTATACATAAATATAAGACTACGGAATTCCGCCAAATGTATTGTCGTTATGCCGCCATGGCTTTATATCAACTTCAATACGTTAAAGAAGGTTAATTAACTTAAATATGTTAAACGAATGATTTGAAGCATTTCGATATCGATAGCTAAATGTGTATATACAAGAAAATCGACTCTTTACCTAAATATAAGATTACGGAATTTTTGCAAATACACTGCCTTTATACCGTTTTGGCTTTATGTAAACTTCAGTAAGATAAAGAAGGTTAATTAACTTAAATATGTTAAACTAATGATTTAAAGCATTTCGATATCGATTGCTAAATGTGCATATACAACAAAATCGACCTTGTACCTAATTATAAGATCACGGAATTCTTCCACATCTACTGTCGCTATGCCGCCATGGCTTTATATCAGTTTTAATAGGTTAAAGAAGGTTAATTAACTTAAATATGTTAAACTAATGATTTGAAGCATTTCGATATCGATTGCTAAATGCGTATATACAACAAAATCGGCTTTATACCTAAATATAAGATTACGGAATTCTTCTAAATGCACTGTCGTTATGCCGCCATGGCTCTATATCACCTTCATTGCGTTAAAGAAGTTTGACTAAATTAAATATGTTAAACGAATGATTTGAAGCATTTCGATATCGATAGCTAAATGTGTATATACAAGAAAATCTACTCTTTACCTAAATATAAGATTACGGAATTTTTCCAAATGCACTGCCGTTATACCGTTTTGGCTTTATGTAAACTTCAGTAAGATAAAGAAGGTTAATTAACTTAAATATGTTAAACTAATGATTTAAAGCATTTCGATACCGATTGCTAAATGTGTATATCAACAAAATCGACTTTATACCTAAATATAAGATTACGGAATTCTTCTAAATGCACTGTCGTTATGCCGCCATGGCTTTATATCACCTTCATTACGGTAAAGAAGGTTAACTAACTTAAATATGTTAAACTAATGATTTGAAGCATTTCGATATCGATTGCTTAATGTATATATACAAAAAAATCGACTTTTTACATAAATATAAGACTACGGAATTCTTCTAAATGTACTGTCGTTATGCCGCCATAGCTTTATATCAACTTCAGTACGTTAAAGAAGGTTAATTAACTTAAATATGTTAAACTAATGATTTGAAGCATTTCGATATCGATAGCTAAATGTGTATATACAAGAAAATCGACTTTATACCTAAATATAAGATTACGGAATTCTTCTAAATGCACTGCCGTTATGCCGCCATGGCCTTAAGCCAACTTCAGTTCGTTAAAGAAAGTTTATTAACTTAAATATGTTAAACCAGTTATTTGAAGCATTTCGATATCGATTGCTTAATGCATATATACAACAAAATCGACTTTATACCTAAATATGAGACTACGGAATTCTTCCAAATGTACTGTCGTTATGTTGCCTTGGCTTTATATAAACTTCAATACGTTAAAGAAGGTTAATTAACTTAAATGTGATAAACTAATGATTTGAAGCATTTCGATATCGATTGCTAAATGCGTATATACAACAAAATCGACTTTATACCTAAATATAAGATTACGGAATTCTTCTAAATGCACTGTCGTTATGCCGCCATGGCTTTATATCACCTTCATTACGTTAAAGAAGGTTAACTTACTTAAATATGTTAAACGAATGATTTGAAGCATTTCGATATCGATAGCTAAATGTGTATATACAAGAAAATCGACTTTTTACCTAAATATAAAATTATAGCAATACGGAATTCTTCTTAATGCACTGTCGTTATACCGTTAAGGCTATATGTAGACTTCAGTATGCTTAAAAATGTTTATTAACTTAATATGTTAAACTAATGATTTGAAGCATTTCGATATCGATAGCTAAATGTGTATGTACAAGAAAATCGACTTTATACCTAATATAAGATTACGGAATTCTTCTAAATGCACTGCCGTTATGCCGCCATGGCTTTAAGCCAACTTCCGTTCGTTAAAAAGGTTTATTAACTTAAATATGTTAAACTAATGATTTGAAGCATTTCGATATTGATTGCTAAATGTGTATATACAAGAAAATCAACTTTATACATAAATATAAGACTACGGAATTCCTCCAAATGTATTGTCGTTATGCTGCCATGGCTTTACATCAACTTCAATACGTTAAAGAAGGTTAATTAACTTAAATATGTTAAACTAATGATCTAAAGCATTTCGATATCGATTGCTAAATGTGTATATACAACAAAATCGACTTTACACCTTAATATAAGATTACGGAATTCTTCTAACTGCACTGTCTTTATGCCGCCATGGCTTTATATCACCTTCATTACGGTAAAGAAGGTTAACTAACTTAAATATGTTAAACTAATAATTTGAAGCATTTCGATATCGATTGCTTAATGTGTATATACAAGAAAATCGACTTTTTACATAAATATAAGACTACGGAATTCTTCTAAATGTACTGTCGTTATGCCGCCATGGCTTTATATCAACTTCAGTACGTTAAAGAAGGTTAATTAACTTAAATATGTTAAACTAATGATTTGAAGCATTTCGATATCGATAGCTAAATGTGTTAATACAAGAAAATGGACTTTATACCTAAATATAAGATTACGGAATTCTTCTAAATGCACTGCCGTTATGCCGCCATGGCCTTAAGCCAACTTCAGTTCGTTAAAGAAAGTTTACTAACTTAAATATGTTAAACCAGTTATTTGAAGCATTTCGATATCGATTGCTTAATGCGTATATACCAGAAAATCGACTTTATACCTAAATATGAGACTACGGAATTCTTCCAAATGTACTGTCGTTATGTCGCCATGGCTTTATATAAACTTCAATACGTTAAAGAAGGTTAACTAACTTAAATATGTTAAACGAATGATTTGAAGCATTTCGATATCGATTGCTTAATGTGTATATACAAGAAAATCGACTTTTTACATAAATATAAGACTACGGAATTCTTCTAAATGTACTGTCGTTATGCCGCCATGGCTTTATATCAACTTCAGTACGTTAAAGAAGGTTAATTAATTTAAATATGTTAAACTAATGATTTGAAGCATTTCGATATCGATAGCTAAATGTGTATATACAAGAAAATCGACTTTTTACCTAAATATAAGATTACGGAATTCTTCCAAATGCACTGCCGTTATGCTGTTATGGCTTTATGTTAACTTCAGTTCGTTAAAGAAGGTTAATTAACTTAAATATGTTAAGCTAATGATTTGAAGCATTTCGTTATCGATTGCTAAAGGTGAATATTTAAGAAAATCGACTTTATGCCTAAATATAAGATTACGGAATTCTTCTAAATGCACTGTCGTTATGCCGCCATGGCTTTAGATCACCTTCATTACGTTAAAGAAGGTTAACTAACTTAAATATGTTAAACGAATGATTTGAAGGATTTCGATATCGATATCTAAATGTGTATATAAAAGAAAATTGACTTTATACCTAAATATAAGATTAGGGAATTCTTCCAAATGCACTGCCGTTATACCGTTATGGCTTTACGTACACTTCAGTAGGAAAAATAAGGTTAATTAACTTAAATATGTTAAACTAATGAGTTGAACCATCTCGATATCGATTGCTAATGTGTATTTACAACAAAATCGACTTTATACCTAAATATAAGATTACGGAATTCTTCTAAATGCACTGTTGTTATGCCGCCATGGCTTTATATCAACTTCAATACGTTAAAGAAGGTTAACTAACTTAAATATGTTAAAGGAATGATTTGAAGCATTTCGATATCGATAGCTAAATGTTTATGTACAAGAAAATCGACTTTTTACCTAAATATAAAATTATAGCATTACGGAATTCTTCTAAATGCACTGCCGTTATACCGTTAAGGCTTTATGTAGACTTCAGTATGCTAAAAAATGTTTATTAACGTAATATGTTAAACTAATGATTTGAAGCATTTCGATATTGATAGCTAATTTTGTATGTACAAGAAAATTGACTTTATACCTAATATAAGATTACGGAATTCTTCTAAATGCACTGCCGTTATGCCGCCATGGCTTTAAGCCAACTTCCGTTCGTTAAACAAGGTTTATTAACTTAAATATGTTAAACCAGTTATTTGAAGCATTTCGATATCGATTGCTTAATGCATATATACCAGAAAATCGACTATATACCTAAATATGAGACTACGGATTTCTTCTAAATGTACTGTCGTTATGACGCCATGGCTTTGTTTCAACTTCAGTACGTTAAAGAAGGTTAATTAATTTAAATATGTTAAACTAATGATTTGAAGCATTTCGATATCGGTAGCTAAATGTGTATATACAAGAAAATCGACTTTATACCTAAATATAAGATTACGGAATTCTTCTAAATGCACTGCCGTTATGCCGCCATGGCCTTAAGCCAACTTCAGTTCGTTAAAGAAAGTTTATTAACTTAAATATGTTAAACCAGTTATTTGAAGCATTTCGATATCGATTGCTTAATGCATATATACCAGAAAATCGACTATATACCTAAATATGAGACTACGGAATTCTTCCAAATGTACTGTCGTTATGTCGCCATGGCTTTATATAAATTTCAATACGTTAAAGAAGGTTAATTAACTTAAATATGTTAAACTAATGATTTGAAGCATTTCGATATCGATTGCTAAATGCGTATATACAACAAAATCGACTTTATACCTAAATATACGATTACGGAATTCTTCTAAATGCACTGTTGTTATGCCGCCATGGCTTTATATCAACTTCAATACGTTAAAGAAGGTTAACTAACTTAAATATGTTAAACGGGAAAGATTTGAAGCATTTCGATATCGATAGCTAAATGTGTTTTATACAAGAAAATCGACTTTTTACCTAAATATAAAATTATAGCAATTTCGGAATTCTTCTAAATGCACTGCCGTTATACCGTTAAGGCTTTATGTAGACTTCAGTATGCTAAAAAATGTTTATTAACATAATATGTTAAACTAATGATTTGAAGCATTTCGATATCGATAGCTAAATTTTTTTATGTACAAGAAAATCGACTTTATACCTAATATAAGATTACGGAATTCTTCTAAATGCACTGCCGTTATGCCGCCATGGCTTTAAGCCAACTTCCGTTCGTTAAACAAGGTTTATTAACTTAAATATGTTAAACCAATGATTTGAAGCATTTCAATATCGATTGCTAAATGTGTATATACAAGAAAATCAACTATTTTACATAAATATAAGACTACGGAATTTTCCCCCAAATGTTTCTTTTCGTTATGACCCCCATGGCTTTATATCAACTTCAATACGTTAAAGAAGGTTAATTAACTTTTAAAAATGTTAAACGAATGACTTTTAAGCATTTCGATATCGATAGCTAAATGTGTATATACAAGAAAATCGACTTTTACCTAAATATAAGATTACGGAATTCTTTCAAATGCACTGCCGTTTTTACCGTCTTGGCCTTTTAAACCAACTTCAGTAAGATTTAAAAAAAGGGTTTTTTTAACTTAAATATGTTAAACCAATGATTTAAAGCATTTCGATATCGATTGCTAAATTTCAAAATACCAGAAAATCGACCCTTTTACCTAAATTTTAAGACTTTCGGAATTCTTCCAAATGTACTGTCGTTATGTCGCCATGGCTTTATATAAATTTCAATACGTTAAAGAAGGTTAATTAACTTAAATATGTTAAACTAATGATTTGAAGCATTTCGATATCGATTGCTAAATGCGTATATACAACAAAATCGACTTTATACCTAAATATACGATTACGGAATTCTTCTAAATGCACTGTCGTTATGCCGCCATGGCTTTATATCACCTTCATTACGTTAAAGAAGGTTAACTTACTTAAATATGTTAAACGAATGATTTGAAGCATTTCGATATCGATAGCTAAATGTGTATATACAAGAAAATCGACTTTTTACCTAACTATAAAATTATAGCAATACGGAATTCTTCTAAATGCACTGCCGTTATACCGTTAAGGCTTTATGTAGACTTCAGTATGCTAAAAAATGTTTATTAACATAATATGTTAATCTAATGATTTGAAGCATTTCGATATCGATAGCTAAATGTGTATGTACAAGAAAATCGACTTTATACCTAATATAAGATTACGGAATTCTTCTAAATGCACTGCCGTTATGCCGCCATGGCTTTAAGCCAACTTCCGTTCGTTAAAGAAGGTTTATTAACTTAAATATGTTAAACTAATGATTTTAAGCATTTCAATATTGATTGCTAAATGTGTATATACAAGAAAATCAACTTTATACATAAATATAAGACTACGGAATTCCTCCAAATTTATTGTCGTTATGCCGCCATGGCTTTATATGAACTTCAATACGTTAAAGAAGGTTAATTAACTTAAATATGTTAAACGAATGACTTGAAGCATTTCGATATCGATAGCTAAATGTGTATATACAAGAAAATCGACTCTTTACCTAAATATAAGATTACGGAATTTTTGCAAATGCACTGCCTTTATACCGTTTTGGCTTTATGTAAACTTCAGTAAGATAAAGAAGGTTAATTAACTTAAATATGTTAAACTAATGATTTAAAGCATTTCGATATCGATTGCTAAATGTGCATATACAACAAAATCGACCTTGTACCTAATTATAAGATTACGGAATTCTTCCACATCTACTGTCGCTATGCCGCCATGGCTTTATATCAGTTTCAATAGGTTAAAAAAGGTTAATTAACTTAAATATGTTAAACTAATGATTTGAAGCATTTCGATATCGATTGCTAAATGCGTATATACAACAAAATCGGCTTTATACCTAAATATAAGATTACGGAATTCTTCTAAATGCACTGTCGTTATGCCGCCATGGCTCTATATCACCTTCATTACGTTAAAGAAGTTTGACTTAATTAAATATGTTAAACGAATGATTTGAAGCATTTCGATATCGATAGCTAAATGTGTATATACAAGAAAATCTACTCTTTACCTAAATATAAGATTACGGAATTTTTCCAAATGCACTGCCGTTATACCGTTTTGGCTTTATGTAAACTTCAGTAAGATAAAGAAGGTTAATTAACTTAAATATGTTAAACTAATGATTTAAAGCATTTCGATATCGATTGCTAAATGTGTATATCAACAAAATCGACTTTATACCTAAATATAAGATTACGGAATTCTTCTAAATGCACTGTCGTTATGCCGCCATGGCTTTATATCACCTTCATTACGGTAAAGAAGGTTAACTAACTTAAATATGTTAAACTAATGATTTGAAGCATTTCGATATCGATTGCTTAATGTATATATACAAGAAAATCGACTTTTTACATAAATATAAGACTACGGAATTCTTCTAAATGTACTGTCGTTATGCCGCCATAGCTTTATATCAACTTCAGTACGTTAAAGAAGGTTAATTAACTTAAATATGTTAAACTAATGATTTGAAGCATTTCGATATCGATAGCTAAATGTGTATATACAAGCAAATCGACTTTATACCTAAATATAAGATTACGGAATTCTTCTAAATGCACTGCCGTTATGCCGCCATGGCCTTAAGCCAACTTCAGTTCGTTAAAGAAAGTTTACTAACTTAAATATGTTAAACCAGTTATTTGAAGCATTTCGATATCGATTGCTTAATGCATATATACCAGAAAATCGACTTTATACCTAAATATGAGACTACGGAATTCTTCCAAATGTACTGTCGTTATGTCGCCATGGCTTTATATAAACTTCAATACGTTAAAGAAGGTTAATTAACTTAAATGTGTTAAACTAATGATTTGAAGCATTTCGATATCGATTGCTAAATGCGTATATACAACAAAATCGACTTTATACCTAAATATAAGATTACGGAATTCTTCTAAATGCACTGTCGTTATGCCGCCATGGCTTTATATCACCTTCATTACGTTAAAGAAGGTTAACGAACTTAAATATGCTAAACGAATGATTTGAAGCATTTCGATATCGATAGCTAAATGTGTATATACAAGAAAATCGACTTTTTACCTAAATATAAAATTATAGCAATACGGAATTCTTCTTAATGCACTGTCGTTATACCGTTAAGGCTATATGTAGACTTCAGTATGCTTAAAAATGTTTATTAACTTAATATGTTAAACTAATGATTTGAAGCATTTCGATATCGATAGCTAAATGTGTATGTACAAGAAAATCGACTTTATACCTAATATAAGATTACGGAATTCTTCTAAATGC
>JAPZAG010001959.1:0-23391 GCA_027475135.1 Bactrocera correcta
ATTAGATTACGGAATTCTTCCAAATCTACTATCGTTATGCTGCCATGGCTTTATATCAACTTCAATACGTTAAAGAAGGTTTATTAACTAAAATATGTTAAACCAGTTATTTGAAGCATTTCGATATCGATTGCTAGATGCGTATATACAAAAAAATCGATTTTATACCTAAATATAAGATTACGGAATTCTTCTAAATGCACTGTCGTTATGCCGCCATGGCTTTATATCACCTTCGTTACGGTAAAGAAGGTTAACTAACTTAAATATGTTAGATTAATGATTTGAAGCATTTCGATATCGATTGCTAAATGTGTATGTACAACAAAATCGACTTTATACCTAAATATAAGATAACGGAATTCATAAAAATATACTGCCGTTATGCCGTTATTGCTTTATGTATACTTCAGTAAGATAAAGAAGGTTAATTAACTGCAATATGCTAAACCAGTTATTTGATGCATTTCGATATCGATTGCTAAATGTGTAAATACAAGAAAATCGACTTTATACCTAAATATAAAATTATAACATTACGAAATTCTTCTGAATGCACTGCCGTTATACCGTTATTAACTTAAATATGTTAAACTAATGAGTTGAAGCATCTCGATATCGATCGCTAAAGGTGTATATACAAGAAAATCGACTTTTTACATAAATATAAGACTACGGAATTCTTCCAAATGTACTGTCGTTATGCCGCCATGGCTTTATATCAACTTCAATACGTTAAAGAAGGTTAATTAACTTAAATATGTTAAACTAATGATTTGAAGCATTTCGATATCGATAGCTAAATTTGTATATACAAGAAAATCGACTTTATACCTAAATATAAGATTACGGAATTCTTCTACATGCACTGCAGTTATGCCGCCCTGGCTATATGCCAACTTCAGATCGTTAAAGAAGGTTAATTAACTTAGATATGTTAAACTAATGATTTGAAGCATTTCGTTATCGATTGCTTAATGTTTATATACAAGAAAATTGACTTTATACCTAAATATAACACTGCGGAATTCTTCCAAATGTACTGTCGTTATGCCGCCATGGCTTTATATTAACTTCAATACGTTAAAGAAGGTTAATTAACTTAAATATGTTAAACTTATGATTTGAAGCATTTCGATATCGTTTTCTAAATGCGTATATACAACAAAATCGACTTTATACCTAAATATAAGATTACGGAATTCTTCTAAATGCACTGTCGTTATGCAGGCATGGCTTTATATCACCTTCATCACGTTAAAGAAGGTTAATAACTTAAATATGTTAAACTAATGATTTGAAGATTTTCGATATCGATTGCTAAATGTGTAAATACAAGAAAATCGACTATATACCTAAATATAAGATAACGGAAGTCTTCTACCTGCACTGTCGTTATGCCGTCATGGCTTTATATCACCTTCATTACGTTAAAGAAGGTTTATTAACTTAAATATGTTAAACTAATGATTTGAAGCATTTCGATATCGCTTGCTAAATGTGTGTGTAAAAGAAAATCGAATTTATACCTAAACATAAGATTACGGAATTCTTCCAAATGTACTGTCGTTATGCCGCCATGGCTTTATGTCACCTTCATTACCTTAAATAAGGCTAATTAACTTAAATATGTTAAACTAATGATTTGAAGCATTTCGTTATCGATTGCTAAATGTGTATATACAAGAAAATCGACTTTATACCTGAATATAAGATTACGGAATTCTTCTAAATGCAGTGCCGTTATGCTGCAATGGCTTTATGCCAATTTCCGTTCGTTAAAGAAGGTTAAGTAACTTAAATATGTTAAACTAATGATTTGAAGCATTTCGATATCGATTGTTAAATTTGTACGTACAACAAAATCGACTTTATTCCTAAATATAAGATAACGGAATTCATATAAATATACTGCCGTTATGCCGTTATCGCTTTATGTAAACTTCAGTAAGACAAAGAAGGTTAATTAACTTAAATATGCTAAGCCAGTTTTTTGAAGCATTTCCATATCGATTGCAAAATGTGTATATACAAGAAAATCGAATTTATGCCTAAATATAACACTACGGAATGCTTCCAAATGCAGTGCCGTTTTGGCTTTATGTCAACTTCAGTTCGCTAAAGGAGGTTTATTAACTTAAATATGTTAAACCAGTTATCTGAAGCATTTCGATATCGATTGCGAAATGTATATATACAAGAAAATCGACTTTATATATAAAATTACAACATTGCGGAGTTCTTCTTAATGCACTGCCGTTATACCGTTAAGGCTTAATGTAGACTTCAGTATGTTAAAAAATGTTTATTAACTTAATATGTTAAACTAATGATTTGAAGCATTTCGATATCGATAGCTAAATGTGTATATACAAGAAAATCGACTTTATACCTAAATATAAGATTACGGAATTCTTCTAAATGCACTGCCGTTGTGCCGCCATGGCTTTAAGCCAACTTCCGTTCGTTAAAGAAGGTTTATTAACTTAAATATGTTAAACTAATGATTTGAAGCATTTCGATATCGTTTGCTAAATGTGTATATACAAGAAAATCGACTTTATACATAAATGTAAGACTACGGAATTCTTCCAATTGTATTGTCGTCATGCTGCCATGGCTTTACATCAACTTCAATACGTTAAAGAAGGTTATTTAACTTAAATATGTTCAACTAATGATTTGAGGCATTTCGATATCGATTGCTAAATGCGTATATACAGCAAAATCGACCTTATACCTAAATATAAAATTACGGAATTCTTCTAAATGCACTGTCGCTATGCCGCCATGGCTTTACGTAAACTTCAGTCAGATAAAGAAGGTTAGTTAACTTAAATATGTTAAACTAATGACTTAAAGCATCCCGATATCGATTGCTAAATGTGTATGTAAAAGAAAATCGAATTTATACCTAAAATTAAAATTACGGAATTCTTCCAAATGACTGCCCTTATCCGTTTTGGGTTTAGTAAAAATTTATTTTAAAAAGGTAATTAACTTAAATATGTTAAACTAATGATTTGAAGCATTTCGTTTTGATTGCTAAATGTGTATATACAAAAAACCCACTTTATACCTAATTTTAAGATTACGGAATTCTTCCAAATCATGCCGTTATGCCGCCAAAGGCTTTATTCAATTTCCTTCGTTAAAGAAGGTTAATAACTTAAATATGTTAAACAATGATTTGAAGCATTTCGAATCGATTGTTTAAAATTTTTAATTTCAAAAAATCGACTTTTTCCTAAATATAAGATTAAAGGAATTCTTAAATAAATGCCGTTATCCGTTTTGGGTTTATGTAAACTTCAGTGAAAAAAAGGTTAATTAACTTAAATATGTAACCATTTTTTGAAGCATTTCCTATCGATTGCAAAAAGTTATATACAAGAAAATGAATTTATCCTAAATAAACACTCGGAATTTTTTTTTGGCTTTATGTCAACTTCAGTTCGCTAAAGGAGGTTTATTAACTTAAATATGTTAAACCAGTTATCTGAAGCATTTCGATATCGATTGCGAAATGTATATATACAAGAAAATCGACTTTATATATAAAATTACAACATTGCGGAGTTCTTCTTAATGCACTGCCGTTATACCGTTAAGGCTTAATGTAGACTTCAGTATGTTAAAAAATGTTTATTAACTTAATATGTTAAACTAATGATTTGAAGCATTTCGATATCGATAGCTAAATGTGTATATACAAGAAAATCGACTTTATACCTAAATATAAGATTACGGAATTCTTCTAAATGCACTGCCGTTTGCCGCCATGGCTTTAAGCCAACTTCCGTTCGTTAAAGAAGGTTTATTAACTTAAATATGTTAAACTAATGATTTGAAGCATTTCGATATCGTTTGCTAAATGTGTATATACAAGAAAATCGACTTTATACATAAATGTAAGACTACGGAATTCTTCCAATTGTATTGTCGTCATGCTGCCATGGCTTTACATCAACTTCAATACGTTAAAGAAGGTTATTTAACTTAAATATGTTCAACTAATGATTTGAGGCATTTCGATATCGATTGCTAAATGCGTATATACAGCAAAATCGACCTTATACCTAAATATAAAATTACGGAATTCTTCTAAATGCACTGTCGCTATGCCGCCATGGCTTTACGTAAACTTCAGTCAGATAAAGAAGGTTAGTTAACTTAAATATGTTAAACTAATGACTTAAAGCATCCCGATATCGATTGCTAAATGTGTATATTCAAGAAAATCGACTTTTTACCTAAATATTAGATTACGGAATTCTTCCAAATGCACTGCCGTTATACCGTTTTGGCTTTACGTAAACTTCAGTAAGATAAAGAAGGTACGTTAACTTAAATATGTTAAACTAATGATTTGAAGCATTTCGATTTTGATTGCTAAATGTGTATATACAACAAAGCCGACTTTATACCTAATTATAAGATTACGGAATTCTTCCAAATCTACTGCCGTTATGCCGCCATGGCTTTATATCACCTTCATTACGTTAAAGAAGGTTAACTAACTCAAATATGTTAGACGAATGATTTGAAGCATTTCGACATCGATAGCTAAATGTGTATATACAAGAAAATCGACTTTTTACCTAAATATAAGATTACGGAATTCTTCCAAATGCACTGCCGTTATACCGTTTTGGCTTTATGTAAACTTCAGATCGTTAAAGAAGGTTAATTAACTTAGATATGTTAAACTAATGATTTGAAGCATTTCTTTATCGATTGCTAAATGTTTATATACAAGAAAATTGACTTTATACCTAAATAAAACACTGCGGAATTCTTCCAAATGTACTGTCGTTGTGCCGCCATGGCTTTATATCAACTTCAATACGTTAAAGAAGGTTATATAACTTAAATATGTTAAACTTATGATTTGAAGCATTTCGATATCGTTTGCTAAATGCATATATACAACAAAATCGACTTTATACCTAAATATAGGATTACGGAATTCTTCTAAATGCACTGTTGTTGTGCAGCCATGGCTTTATATCACCTTCATCACGTTAAAGAAGGTTAATAACTTAAATATGTTAAACTAATGATTTGAGGATTTTTGATATCGATTGCTAAATGTGTAAATACAAGAAAATCGACTATATACCTAAGTATAAGATAACGGAACTCTTCTACCTGCACTGTCGTTATGCCGCCATGGCTTTATATCACCTTCATTACGTTAAAGAAGGTTTATTAACTTAAATATGTTAAACTAATGATTTGAAGCATTTCGATATCGATTGCTAAATGCGTATATACAACAAAATCGACTTTATACCTAAATATAAGATAACGGAATTCATATAAATATACTGCCGTTATGCCGTTGTGGCTTTATGTAAACTTTATTAAGATAAAGAAGGTTAATTAACTTAAATATGCTAAACCAGTTATTTGAAGCATTTCGATATATATTGCTAAATGTGTAAATACAAGAAAAGCGACTTTATACCTAAATTTAAGATTACGGAGTTCTTCCAAATGCACTGCCGTTATACCGTTATGGCTTTATGTACACTTCAGTAAGAAAAATAAGGTTAATTAACTTAAATATGTTAAACTAATGAGTTGAACCATCTCGATATCGATTGCTAATGTGTATATACAACAAAATCGACTTTATACCTAAATATAAGATTACGGAATTCTTCTAAATGCACTGCCGTAGAAGGTTAATTAACTTAAATATTTTAAACTAATGATTTGAAGCATTTCGTTATCGATTGCTAAATGTGTATATACAAGAAAATCGACCTTATACCTAGATATAAGATTACGGAATTCTTCTAAATGCACTGCCGTTATGCCGCCATGGCTTTAAGCCAACTTCAGATCGTTAAAGAAGGTTTATTTACTTAAATATGTTAAACTAATGAGTTGAACCATCTCGATATCGATTGCTAATGTGTATATACAACAAAATCGAATTTATACCTAAATATAAGATTACGGAATTCTTCCAAATGCACTGCCCTTATACCGTTATGGCTTTACGTAAACTTCAGTAAGAAAAATAAGGTTAATTAACTTAAATATTTTAAACTAATGATTTGAAGTATCTCGATATCGATTGCTAAATGTGAAAGTACAACAAAATCGACATTATACCTAAATATAAGTATACGGAATTCTTCTAAATGCACTGTCGTTATGCCGGCATGGCTTTATATCACCTTCATTACCTTAAGGAAGGTTAACTAACTTAAATATGTTAAACTAATGATTTGAAGATTTTCGATATCGGTTGCTAAATGCGTATATACAGGAAAATCGACTATATACCTAAATATAAGATTACGAAACTCTTCTACCTGCCCTGTCGTTATGCCGCCGTGGCTTTATATCACCTTCATTACGCTAAGAAGGCTAAGTAACTTAAATATGTTAAACTAATGATTTGAAGCATTTCGATATCGATTGCTAAATGCGTATATACAACAAAATCGACATTATACCTAAATATAAGATAACGGAATTCATATAAATATACTGCCTTTATGCCGTTATGGCTTTATGTAAACTTCATTAAAATAAAGAAGGTTAATTAACTTAAATATGCTAAACCAGTTATTTGAAGCATTTCGATATATATTGCTAAATGTGTAAATACAAGAAAATCGACTTTATACCTAAATATAACATTATAACATTACGTAATTCTTCTATATGCACTGCCGTTATGCTGCTTAGGCTTTATCTAGACTTCAGTAAGCTAAAAAGCGTTTATTAACTTAATATGTTAAACTAATGATTTGAAGCATTTCGATATCGATTGCGAAATGTATATTTACAAGAAAATCGACTTTATACCTAAATATAAGATTACGGAATTCTTCCACATGTACTGTCGTTATGCCGCCATGGCTTTATATCACCTTCAATACGCTAAAGAAGATTAATTATTTTAAATATGTTAAACTAATGGTTTGAAGCATTTCGATATCAATTGCTAAATGCGTATATACAAGAAAATCGACTTTTTACCTAAATATTAGATTATGGAATTCTTCCAAATGCACTGCCGTTATACCGTTTTGGCTTTATGTAAACTTCAGTAAGATAAAGAAGGTACGTTAACTTAAATATGTTAAACTAATGATTTGAAGCATTTCGATATTGATTGCTAAATGTGTATATACAACAAAGCCGACTTTATACCTAAATATAAGATTACGGAATTCTTCCAAATCTACTGTCGTTATGCCGCCATGGCTTTATATCACCTTCATTACGTTAAAGAAGGTTAACTAACTCACATATGTTAGACGAATGACTTGAAGCATTTCGACATCGATAGCTAAATGTGTATATACAAGAAAATCGACTTTTTACCTAAATATAAGATTACGGAATTCTTCCAAATGCACTGCCGTTATACCGTTTTGGCTTTACGTAAACTTCAGTAAGATAAAGAAGTTACGTTAACTTAAATATGTTAAACTAATGATTTGAAGCATTTCGATATTGATTGCTAAATGTGTATATACAACAAAGCCGACTTTATACCTAAATATAAGATTACGGAATTCTTCCAAATCTACTGTCGTTATGCCGCCATGGCTTTATATCATCTTCATTACGTTAAAGAAGGTTAACTAACTCAAATATGTTAGACGAATGATTTGAAGCATTTCGACATCGATAGCTAAATGTGTATATACAAGAAAATCGACTTTTTACCTAAATATAAGATTACGGAATTCTTCCAAATGCACTGCCGTTATACCGTTTTGGCTTTATGTAAACTTCAGATCGTTAAAGAAGGTTAATTAACTTAGATATGTTAAACTAATGATTTGAAGCATTTCGTTATCGATTGCTAAATGTTTATATACAAGAAAATTGACTTTATACCTAAATAAAACACTGCGGAATTTTTCCAAATATACTGTCGTTATGCCGCCATGGCTTTATATCAACTTCAATACGTTAAAGAAGGTTAATTAACTTAAATATGGTAAACTTATGATTTGAAGCATTTCGATATCGTTTGCTAAATGCGTATATACAACAAAATCGACTTTATACCTAAATATAGGATTACGGAATTCTTCTAAATGCACTGTCGTTATGCAGCCATGGCTTTATATCACCTTCATCACGTTAAAGAAGGTTAATAACTTAAATATGTTAAACTAATGATTTGAGGATTTTCGATATCGATTGCTAAATGTGTAAATACAAGAAAATCGACTATATACCTAAATATAAGATAACGGAACTCTTCTACCTGCACTGTCGTTATGCCGCCATGGCTTTATATCACCTTCATTACGTTAAAGAAGGTTTATTAACTTAAATATGTTAAACTAATGATTTGAAGCATTTCGACATCGATTGCTAAATGCGTATATACAAAAAAATCGACTTTATACCTAAATATAAGATAACGGAATTCATATAAATATACTGCCGTTATGCCGTTATGGCTTTATGTAAACTTTATTAAGATAAAGAAGGTTAATTAACTTAAATATGCTAAACCAGTTATTTGAAGCATTTTGATATATATTGTTAAATGTGTAAATACAAGAAAAGCGACTTTATACCTAAATTTAAGATTACGGAGTTCTTCCAAATGCACTGCCGTTATACCGTTATGGCTTTATGTACACTTCAGTAAGAAAAATAAGGTTAATTAACTTAAATATGTTAAACTAATGAGTTGAACCATCTCGATATCGATTGCTAATGTGTATATACAACAAAATCGACTTTATACCTAAATATAAGATTACGGAATTCTTCTAAATGCACTGCCGTAGAAGGTTAATTAACTTAAATATTTTAAACTTATGATTTGAAGCATTTCGTTATCGATTGCTAAATGTGTATATACAAGAAAATCGACTTTATACCTAAATATAAGATTACGGAATTCTTCTAAATGCACTGCCGTTATGCCGCCATGGCTTTAAGCCAACTTCAGATCGTTAAAGAAGGTTTATTTACTTAAATATGTTAAACTAATGAGTTGAACCATCTCGATATCGATTGCTAATGTGTATATACAACAAAATCGACTTTATACCTAAATATAAGATTACGGAATTCTTCCAAATGCACTGCCCTTATACCGTTATGGCTTTACGTAAACTTCAGTAAGAAAAATAAGATTAATTAACTTAAATATTTTAAACTAATGATTTGAAGTATCTCGATATCGATTGCTAAATGTGCAAGTACAACAAAATCGACTATATACCTAAATATAAGATTACGAAACTCTTCTACCTGCACTGTCGTTATGCCGCCGTGGCTTTATATCACCTTCATTACGCTTAAGAAGGCTAATTATCTTAAATATGTTAAACTAATGATTTGAAGCATTTCGATATCGATTGCTAAATGCGTATATACAACAAAATCGACATTATACCTAAATATAAGATAACGGAATTCATATAAATATACTGCCTTTATGCCGTTATGGCTTTATGTAAACTTCATTAAAATAAAGAAGGTTAATTAACTTAAATATGTTAAACCAGTTATTTGAAGCATTTCGATATATATTGCTAAATGTGTAAATACAAGAAAATCGACTTTATACCTAAATATAACATTATAACATTACGGAATTCTTCTATATGCACTGCCGTTATGCTGCTTAGGCTTTATCTAGACTTCAGTAAGCTAAAAAGCGTTTATTAACTTGATATGTTAAACTAATGATTTGAATCATTTCGATATCGATTGCGAAATGTATATATACAAGAAAATCGACTTTATACCTAAATATAAGATTACGGAATTCTTCCACATGTACTGTCGTTATGCCGCCATGGCTTTATATCACCTTCAATACGCTAAAGAAGATTAATTATTTTAAATATGTTAAACTAATGGTTTGAAGCATTTCGATATCGATTGCTAAATGTGTAAATACAAGAAAATCGACTTTATACCTAAATATAAATTTACAACATTACGGAATTCTTCTAAATGCACTGCCGTTATACCGTTAAGGCTTTATGTAGACTTCAGTAAGCTAAAAAATGTTTACTAACTTGTGTATATAAAAGAAAATCGACTTTATACCTAAATTTAAGATTACAGAATTCTACTACATGCACTGCCGTAATGCCGCCGTGGCTATATGCCAATTTCAGATCGTTAAAGAAGGTTAATTAACTTAAATATGTTAAACTAATGATTTGAAGCATTTCGATATCGATTGCTAAATGTGTCTATACAACAAAATCGACTTTATACCTAAATATAAGATTACGGAATTCTTCCAAATGCACTGCCGTTATACCGTTATGGCTTTATGTAAACTTCAGTAAGATAAAGAAGGTTAATTAACTTAAATATGTTAAACTAATGATTTTCGATTTCGATATCGATTGCTATATGTATATATACAATAAAATCGACTATATACCTAAATATAAGATAACGGAATTCTTCTTAATGCACTGTCGTTATACCGTTAAGGCTTTATGTAGACTTCAGTAAGATAGAGAGGGTTAATTAACTTAAATATGTTAAACTAATGATTTGAAGCATTTCAAAATCGATTGCTAAATATGTAAATACAAGAAAATCAACTTTATACCTAAATAGAAGATTACAGAATTCTTTTAAATGCACTGCAGTTATACCGTTAAGGCTTTATATAAATTTCAGTACGTTAAAGAAGGTTAATTTACTTAAATATGCTAAACTAATGATTTGAAGCATTTCGATATCGATTGCTTAAGGTGTATGTACAAGAAAATCGATATTATACCTAAATAAAAGATTACGGAATTCACCCAAATATACTGCCGTTATGGCGTTATGTAAACTTCGGTAAGATAAAGAAGGTCAATTAACCTAAATATGATAAACCAGTTATTTGAAGCATTTCGATATCGATTACTAAATGCGTATATACAAGAAAGTCGATTTTATACCTAAATATAAGATTACGGAATTCTTCTAAATGCACTGTCGTTATGCCGTTAATGCTTTTGTAGACTTCAGTAAGATAAAGAAGGTTAATTAACTTAAATATGTTAAACTTATGATTTGAAGCATTTCGATATGGATTGCTAAATGTGTATATACAAAAAAATCGACTTTATTCCTAAATATAAGATTACGGAATCCTTCTAAATGCACTGCAGTTATACCGTTAAGGCTTTATATAAATTTCAGTACGTTAAAGAAGTTTAACTTACTTAAATATGCTAAACTAATGATTTGAAGCATTTGGATATCGATTGCTAAATGTGTATATACAAGAAAATCGACTTTATACCTAAATATGTCAAATTCAATTCGCTAAAGGAGGTTTATTAACTGAAATATGTTAAACCAGTTACCTGAAGCATTTCGATATCGATTGCGAAATATATATATACAAGAAAATCGACTTTATACCTAAATATAAGATTACGGAATTCTTCCACATGTACTGCCGTTATGCCGCCATGGCTTTATATCACCTTCAATACGTTAAACAAGGTTAATTATTTTTAATATGTTAAATTAATGGTTTGAAGCATTTCGATATCGATTGCTAAATGTGTAAATACAAGAAAATCGACTTTATACCTAAAAATAAAACTATAACATTACGGAATTCTTCTAAATGTACTGGCGTTATACCGTTAAGGCTTTACGTAGACTTCAGTAAGCTAAAAAAGGTTTATTAACTAAATATGTTAAACTAATGATTTGAAGCATTTCGATATCGATAGTGAAATGTGTATATACAAGAAAATCGACTTTATACCTACATATAAGATTACGGAATTCTTCTACATGCACTGCCGTTATGCCGTCATGGCTATATGCAAACTTCAGATCGTTAAATAAAGTTTATTAACTTAAATATGTTAAACTAATGAGTTGAACCATCTCGATATCGATTGCTAAATGTGTATATACAAAAAAATCGACTTTATTCCTAAATATAAGATTACGCAATTTTTCCAAATGCACTGTCGTTATACCGCTATGGCTTTATGTAAACTTCAGTAAGAAAAAGAAGGATAATTAACTTAAATATGTTAAACTAATGATTTGAAGCATATCGATATCGATCGCTAAATGTGTATATACAAGAAAATCGACTTTATACCTAAATATAAGATTACGGAATT
Organism: Bactrocera correcta; assembly: GCA_027475135.1. Classification (NCBI taxonomy): domain Eukaryota; kingdom Metazoa; phylum Arthropoda; class Insecta; order Diptera; family Tephritidae; genus Bactrocera; species Bactrocera correcta. The sequence continues at coordinate 12,114 of JAPZAG010001959.1, forward strand.
CTTCTAAATGCACTGCCGTTATGCCGCCATGGCTTTACGCCAACTTCTGTTCGTTAAAGAAGGTTTATTAAATTAAATATGTTAAACTAATGATTTGAAGCATTTCGATATCGATTGCTAAATGTGTATATATAAGAAAATCGACTTTATACATAAATATAAGATTACGGAATTCTTCTAAATGCACTGCCGTTATGCCGCCATGGCTTTAAGCCAACTTCCGTTCGTTAAGGAATGGTTTGAAGCATATCGATATCGATTGCTTAATGCATATATTCAAGAAAATCGACTTTATACCTAAATATAAGATTACGTAATTCTTCTAAATGCACTGCCGTTATGCCGCTAAGGCTTTTGTAGACTTCAGCAAAATAAAGATGTTTAATTAACTGAAATTTGTTAAACTAATGATTTGAAACATTTCGATATCGCTTGCTTAATGTGTATATAAAAGAAAATCGAATTTATATCTAAACATAAGATTACGGAATACTTCCAAATGTACTGCTGTTATGCCGCTATGGCTTTATATCACCTAAATTACGTTAAAAAAGGCTAATTAACCTAAATATGTTAAACTAATGATTTGAAGAATCTCGATATCGATTGCTAAGTGTGTATATACAAGATAATCGACTTTATACCTAAATATAAGCTAACGGAATTCTTCTACATGCACTGCCGTTATGCCGCCATGGCTTTATGCCAACTTCAGTTCGTTAAAGAAGGTTTATTAGCTTAAATATGTTAAACTAATGAGTTGAAGCATCTCGATATCGATTGCTAAATGTGTTGATATACAAAATCGACTTTATACCTAAATATAAGTTTACGGAATTCTTCCAAATGCACTGCCGTTATGGCTTTATGTTAACTTCAGTAAGATAAAGAAGGTTAATTAACTTAAATATGCTAAACCAGCTGTTTGAAGCATTTCGATATCGATTGCAAAATGTGTATATACAAGAAAATCGACTTTATACCTAAATATAAGATTACGGAAAACTTCTACATGCACTGCCGTTTTGCCGCCGTGGCTTAATGCCAACATCCGTTCGTTAAAGAAGGTTTATTAACTTAAATATGTTAAACTAATGATTTGAAACATTTCGATATCGATTGCTTAATGTGTATATACAAGAAAATCGACTTTATACCTAAATATAAGATGACGGAAATCTTCTAAATGCACTGCCGTTATGGCTTTACGTTAACTTCAGTTCGCTAAAGAAGGTTTATTAACTTAAATATGTTAAACCAGTTATTTGAAGCATTTCGATACCGATTGCTAAATGCGTATATACAACAAAATCGACTTTATACCTAAATATAAGATTACGGAATTCTTCTACATGCACTGCCGTTATGCCGCCATGGCTTTATGTTAACTTCAGTGCGTTAAAGAAGCTTTATTAACTTAAATATATTAAACTAATGATTTGAAGCATTTCGATATAGATTGCTAAATGAGTATATACAAGAAAGTCGACTTTATACCTAAATATAAGATTACGGAATTCATCGAAATACTCTCTCGTTATGCCGTTATGGCTTTATATCACCTTCATTACGTTAAAGAAGCTTTATTCACTTAAATAAATTAAACTAATGAGTTGAAGCATTTCGATATCGATTGCTAAATGAGTATATACAAGAAAGTCGACTATATATCTAAATATAGGATTACGGAATTCATCGAAATACACTCCCGTTATGCCGGTAAGGCTTTATATCACCTTCATTACGTTAAAGAAGCTTTATTCACTTAAATAAATTAAACTAATGAGTTGAAGCATTTCGATATCGATTGCTAAATGAGTATATACAAGAAAGTCGACTATATATCTAAATATAAGATTACGGAATTCATCGAAATACACTCCCGTTATGCCGTTATGGCTTTATATAAATTTCAGTACGCTAAAGAAGGTTAATTTACTTAAATATGCTAAACTTATGATTTGAAGCATTTCGATATCGATTGCTAAATGTGTATTTACAACAAAACCGATTTTATACCTAAATAAAAGTTTACGGAATATATACTGCCGTTATGCCGTTATGACTTTATGTAAACTTCGGTAAGATAAAGAAGGTTAATTAACCTAAATATGCTAAACCAGTTATTTGAAGCTTTTCGATATCGATTGCTAAATACAAGAAAATCGACTTTATACCTAAATATGAGATTACGGAATTCTTATAAATGCACTGTCGTTATGCCGCCATGGCTTTATATTACCTTCATTACGTTAAAGAAGGTTAATTAACTTAAATATGTTAAACTAATGATTTGAAGATTTTCGATATCGATTGCTAAATGTGTAAATACAAGAATATCGACTTTATACCTAAATATAAGATTACGGAATTCTTCTACATGCACTGTCGTTATGGTGCCATGGCTTTATATCACCTTCATTACGTTAAAGAAATTTAATTAACTTAAATATGTTAAACTAATAAGTTGAAGCATTTCGATATCGATTGCTAAATGAGTATATACAGCAAAATCAACTTTATACCTAAATATAAGATTACGAAATTCTTCGAAATGCGCTGCCGTTATGCCGTTAAGGCTTTTGTAGACTTCAGTAATATAAAGAGGGTTAATTAACTTAAATATGTTAAACTAATGATTTGAAGCATTTCGATATGGATTGCTAAATGAGTATATACAAAAAAATCGACTTTATACCTAAATAGAGGATTACGGAATGCTTCTAAATGCACTGCCGTTATGCCGTTAAGGCTTTTGTAGACTTCAGTACAATAAAGAGGGTTAATTATCTTAAATATGTTAAACTCATGATTTGAAGCATTTCGATGTCGATTGCTAAATGCGTATATACAACAAAATCTCGGAACTCTTCCAAATGCACTGCCGTTATGCCGTTAAGGCTTTTGTAGACTTCAGTAAGAAAAAGAGGATTAATTTACTTAAATATGTTAAACTAATGATTTGAAGCATTTCGATATCGATTGCTTAATGTGTATATACAAGAAAATCGACATTATACTTAAATATAAGATTACGGAATTCTTCTAAATGCACTGCCGTTATGCCGCCATGGCTTTATATCAACTTCAATACGTTAAAGAAGGTTAATTAACTTAAATATGTTAAACTAATGATTTGAAGCATTTCGATATCGCTTGTATATACAAGAAAATCGAATTTATACCTTAATATAAGATAACGGGATTCTTCTTAATGCACTGCCGTTATGCCGCCATGGCTTTATATCAACTTCAATACGATAAAGAAGGTTTATTAACTTAAATATGTTAAACTAATGAGTTGAAGCATCTCGATATCGAATGCTAAATGTGTATATACAACAAAATTGACTTTATACCTAAATATAAGATTACTGAATTCCTCTAAATGCACTGCCGTTATGCCGCCATGGCTTTACGCCAACTTCCGTTCGTTAAAGAAGGTTTATTAAATTAAATATATTAAACTAATGATCTGAAGCATTTCGATATCGATTGCTAAATGTGTATATATAAGAAAATCGACTTTATTCATAAATATAAGATTACGGAATTCTTCTATATGCACTGCCGTTATGCCGCCATAGCTTTATATCAACTTCAATACGTTAAAGAAGATTAATTAACTTAAATATGTTAAACTAATGATTTGAAGCATTTCGATATCGCTTGCTAAATGTGTATATACAAGAAAATCGAATTTATACCTAAATATAAGATAATGGGATTCTTCTAAATGCACTGCCGTTATGCCGCCATGGCTTTATATCAACTTCAATACGTTAGAGAAGATTAATTATCTTAAATATGTTAAACTAATGATTTGAAGCATTTCCATATCGTTTGCCAAATGTGTATATACAACAAAATCGACTTTATACCTAAATGTAACATTACGGAATGCTTCTAAATGCACTGCCGTTATGCCGCTAAGGCTTTATATCAACTTCAATACGTTAAAGAAGGTTAATTAAATTAAATATGTTAAACTAAATGTGTATATACAAGAAAATCGACTTTATACCTAAATATAAGATAAGGGAATTCTTCTACATGCACTGCCGTTATACCGCCATGGCTTTATGCCAACTTCAGTTCGTTAAAGAAGGTTTATTAACTTAAATATGTTAAACTAATGATTTGAAGCATTTCGATATCGCTTGCTAAATGTGTATATACAAGAAAATCGACTTTATACCTAAATATAAGATTACGGAGTTCTTCTAAATGCACTGCCGTTATGCCGCCATGACTTTAGATCAACTTCAATACGTAAAAGAAGATTAATTAACTTAAATATGTTAAACTAATGATTTGAAGCATTTCGATATCGCTTGCTAAATGTGTATTTACAAGAAAATTGACTTTATACCTAAATATAAGATAACGGAATTCTTCTACGTGCACTGCCGTTATACCGCCATGGCTTTTTGCCAACTTCAGTTCGTTAAAGAAGGTTTATTAACTTAAATATGTTAAACTAATGATTTGAAGCATCTCGATATCGCTTGCTAAATGCGTATATACAACAAAATCGACTTTATACCTAAATATAACATTACGGAATTCTTCTAAATGCACTGCCGTTATGCCGCTATGGCTTTATATCAACTTCAATACGTTAAAGAAGGTTAATTAACTTAAATATGTTAAACTAATGATTTTAAGCATTTCGATATCGCTTGCTAAATGTGTATATACAAGAAAATCGACTTTATACCTAAATATAGGATTACGGAATTCTTCTAAATGCACTGCCGTTATGCCGCTATTGCTTTATATCAACTTCAATACGTTAAAGAAGGTTAATTAACTTAAATATGTTAAACTAATGATTTGAAGCATTTCGATATCGCATGCTAAATGTGTATATACAACAAAATCGACTTTATACCTAAATATAAGATAACGGAATTCTTTTAAATGCACTGCCGTTATGCCGTTAAGGCTTTATGCAGACTTCAGTAAGATAGAGAGGTTAATTAACTTAAATATGTTAAACTAATGATTTGAAGCATTTCGATATCGAAATGCTAAATGTGTATATACAACAAAATCGACTTTTTACCTAAATATAAGATTACGGATTTCTTCTATATGCACTGCCGTTATGCCGCCATGGCTTTAGATCAACTTCAATACGTTAAAGAAGGTTAATTAACTTAAATATGTTAAACTAATGATTTGAAGCATTTCGATATCGCTTGTATATACAAGAAAATCAGGTTTATTAACTTAAATATGTTAAGCTAATGAGCTGAAGCATCTCGATATCGAGTGCTAAATGTGTAAATACAACAAAATCGACTTTATACCTAAAAATAACATTACGGAATTCTTCTACATGCACTGCCGTTATGCCGCCATGGCTTTATGCCAACTTCAGTTCGTTATAGAAGGTTTATTAACTTAAATATGTTAAACTAATGAGTTGAAGCATCTCGATATCGATTGCTAAATGTGTATATACAACAAAATCGACTTTATGCCTAAATATAAGATTACGGATTTCTTCTAAATGCACTGCCGTTATGCCGCCATGGCTTTAGATCAACTTCAATACGTTAAAGAAGGTTAATTAACTTAAATATGTTAAACAAATGATTTGAAGCGTTTCGATATCGCTTGCTAAATGTGTACATACAAGAAAATCGACTTTATACCTAAATATAAGATAACGGAATTCTTCTACAGGCACTGCCGTTATGCCGCCATGGCTTTATGCCAACTTCAGTTCGTTAAAGAAGGTTTATTAACTTAAATATGTTAAACTAATGATTTGAAGCATTTCGATATCGATTGCTATATGCGTATATACAAGAAAATCGACTTTATACCTAAATACAAAATAACGTAATTCTTCGAAATGCACTGCCGCTATGCTGTTATGGCTTTATATAAATTTCAGTACGTTAAAGAAGGTTAGTTTACTCAAATATGTTAAACTAATGATTTGAGCATTTCGATATCGATTGCTAAATGTGTATATACAACAAAATCGATTTTATACCTAAATAAAAGCTTACGGAATTCACCCAAATATACTGCCGTTATGGCTTTATGTAAACTTCAGTAAGATAAAGAAGGTTAATTAACCTAAATATGCTAAACCAGTTATTTGAAGCATTTCGATTTCGATTGCTAAATGCGTATATACAACAACATCGAATTTACACCTAAATATAAGATTACGGAATTCTTCTAAATGCACTGTCGTTAGGCCGCCATGGCTTTATATCACCTTCATTACGTTAGAGAAGGTTAATTATTTTAAATATGTTAAACTAATGATTTGAAGAATTTCGATATCGATTGCTAAATGCGTATATACAACAAATTCGGCTTTATATCTAAATATAAGATTACGGAATTCTTCGAAATACACTGCCGTTATGCCGTTATGGCTTTATATAAATTTCAGTACGTTAAATAAATTTAATTTACTTAAATATGCTAAACTAATGATTTGAAGCATTTCGATATTGATTGAAAAATGTGTATGTACAAGAAAATCGATTTTATACCTAAATAAAAGATTACGGAATTCTCTCAAACATACTGCCGTTATGCCGTTATGGCTTTATGTAAACTTCAGTAAGATAAAGAAGGTTAATTAACCTACATAAATATGCTAAACCAGTTATATGTATGAAGCATCTCGATATTGCTAAATGCCTATATACAACAAAATCGAATTTATACCTAAATATAAGATTACGGAATTTTTCTAAATGCACTGTCATTATGTCGCCAAGGCTTTATATCACCTTCATTACGTTAAAGAAGGTTAATTAACTTAAATATGTTAAATTAATGATTTGAAGATTTTCGATATCGATTGCTAAATGTGTAAATACAAGAAAATCGACTATATACCTAAATATAAGATTACGGAATTCTTCTACATGCACTGTCGTTATGCCGCCATGGCTTTATATAACCTTCATTACGGTAAAGAAGGTTAATTAACTTAAATATGTTAAACTAATGATTTGAAGCATTTCGATATCGATTGCTAAATGTGTATGTACAAGAAAATCGATTTTATACCTAAATAAAAGCTTACGGAATTCACCCAAATATACTGCCGTTATGCCGTTATGGCTTTTTGTAAACTTCAGTAAGATAAAGAAGGTTAATTAACCTAAATATGCTAAACCAGTTATTTGAAGCATTTCGATGTCGATTGCTAAATGCGTATATACAACAAAATCGAATTTATACCTAAATATAAGATTACGGAATTACGGCCTCCATGGCTTTATATCACCTTCATTACGTTAAAGAAGGTTAATTATTTTAAATATGTTAAACTAATGATTTGAAGAATTTCAATATCGATTGCTAAATGCGTATATACAACAAACTCGGCTTTATATCTAAATATAAGATTACGGAATTCTTCGAAATACACTGCCGTTATGCCGTTATGGCTTTATATAAATTTCAGTACGTTAAAGAAGGTTAATTTACTTAAATATGCTAAACTAATGATTTGAAGCATTTCGATATCGATTGCTAAATGTGTATGTACAACAAAATCGACTTTATACCTAAATATGTCAACTTCAGTTCGCTAAAGGAGGTTTATTAACTTAAATATGTTAAACCAGTTATCTGAAGCATTTCGATATCGATTGCGAAATATATATATACAAGAAAATCGACTTTATACCTAAATATAAGATAACGGAATTCTTCCACATGTACTGCCGTTATGCCGCCATGGCTTTATATCACCTTCAATACGTTAAAGAAGGTCAATTATTTTAAATATGTGAAACTAATGGTTTGAAGCATTTCGATATCAATTGCTAAATTTTACCTAAAAATAAAATTATTACTTTACGGAATTATTCTAAATGCACTGGCGTTATACCGTTAAGGCTTTATGTAGACTTCAGTAAGCTAAAAAGCGTTTTTTATCTTAATATGTTAAACTAATGATTTGAAGCATTTCGATATCGATTGTTAAATGTGAATATACAAGAAAATCGACTTTATACCTAAATATGAGATTACAGAATTCTTCTACATGCACTGCCGTTATGCCGCCATGGCTTTATATCAACTTCAATACGTTAAAGAAGGTTAATTAACTTAAATATGTTAAACTAATGATTTGAAGCATTTCGATATCGCTTGCTAAATGTATACATACAAGAAAATCAAATTTATACCTAAATATAAGATAACGGAATTCTTCTTAATGCACTGCCGTTATGCCGTTAAGGCTTTATGTAGACTTCAGTAAGCTAAAAAGCGTTTATTATCTTAATATGTTAAACTAATGATTTGAAGCATTTCGATATCGATAGCTAAATGCGTATATACAAGAAAATCGACTTTATACCTAAATATGAGATTACAGAATTCTTCTACATGCACTGCCGTTATGCCGCCATGGCTATATGCCAATTTCAGATCGTTAAAGAAGGTTTATTAACTTAAATATGTTAAACTTATGAGATGGAGCATTTCGATATCGATTGCAAAATGTGTAAATAAAAGAAAATCGACTTTATACCTAAAACTAAAATTATAACTTTACGGAATTATTCTAAATGCACTGGCGTTATACCGTTAAGGCTTTATGTAGACTTCAGTAAGCTAAAAAGCGTTTATTATCTTTATATGTTAAACTAATGATTTGAAGCATTTCGATATCGATAGCTAAATGCGTATATACAAGAAAATCGACTTTATACCTAAATATAAGATTACGGAATTCTTCTACATGCACTGCCGTTATGCCGCCATGGCTATATGCCAACTTCAGATCGTTAAAGAAGGTTTATTAACTTAAATATGTTAAACTTATGAGTTGAAGTATTTCGATATCGATTGCTAAATGTGTATATACAACAAAATCGCCTTTTTACCTTAATATAAGATTACGGAATTCATCCAAATGCACTGCCGTTATACCGTTATGGCTTTATGTAAACTTCAGTAAGATAAAGAAGGTTAATTAATTTAAATATGTAAAACTAATGATTTGAAGCATTTTGTTATCGATTGCTAAATGTACATATACAAGAAAACCGACTTTATACCTAAATATAAGACTACGGACTTCGTCTAAATGCACTGCCGTTATGCCGCCATGGCTTTATATCAACTTCAATACGTTAAAGAAGGTTAATTAACTTAAATATGTTAAACTAATGATTTGAAGCATTTCGATATCGCTTGCTAAATGTATACATACAAGAAAATCAAATTTATACCTAAATATAAGATAACGGAATTCTTCTAAATGCACTGCCGTTATGCCGTTAAGGCTTTATGTAGACTTCAGTAAGACAGAGAGGGTTAATTAACTTGAATATGTTAAATTAATGATTTGAAGCATTTCGATATCGATTGCTAAATATGCAAATACAAGAAAATCGACTTTATACCTAAATATAAGAATACGGAATTCTTCTAAATGCACTGCAGTTATACCGTTAAGGCTTTATGAAGACTTCAGTGCGTTAAAGAAGGTTTATTAACTTAAATATGTTAAACTAATGATTTGAAGAATTTCGATATCGATTGCTAAATGTGTATATACAAGAAAATCGACTTTATACCTAAATATCAGATTACGGAATTCTTCTACATGCACTGCCGTTATGCCGCCATGGCTTTATCCTAACTTAAGTGCGTTAAAGAAGCTTTATTAACTTTAATATATTAAACTAATGATTTGAAGCATTTCGATATCGATTGCTAAATGAGTATATACACGAAAATCGACTTTATACCTAAAGATAAGAGTACGTAATTCTTCTTAATGCACTGCCGTTATGCCGTTAAGGCTTTTGTAGACTTCAGTAAAATAAAGATGTTTTATTAACTTAAATATAGTAAACTAATGATTTGAAGCATTACGATATCGACTGCTAAATGTGTATATACAACAAAATCGACTTTATACTTAAATATAAGATTACGGAATTCTTCTACATGCACTGCCGTTATGCCGCCATGTCTTTATATTAACTTCAGTGCGTTAAAGAAACTTTATTAACTTAAATATATTAAACTAAAGATTTGAAGCATTTCGATATCGATTGCTAAATGAGTATATACAATAAAACCGACTTTATACCTAAATATAAGATTACGGAATTCTTCTAAATGCACTGCAGTTATACCGTTAAGGCTTTATGAAGACTTCCGTGCGTTAAAGAAGGTTTATTAACTTAAATATGTTAAACTAATGATTTGAAGCATGTCGATATCAATTGCTAAATGCGTATATACAAGAAAATCGCCTTTATACCTAAATATAAGATAACGTAATTCTTCTAAATGCACTGCCGTTATACCGCCATGGCTTTACATCACCTTCATAACGTTAAAGAAGGTTAATTATTTCAAATATGTTAAACTAATGATTTGAAGCATTTTGATATCGATTGCTATAAGCGTATATACAAGAAAATCGACTTTATACCTAAATATAAGATAACGTAATTCTTCTAACTGCACTGCCGCTATGCTGTTATGGCTTTATGTAAACTTCAGTAAGATAAAGAAGGTTAATTAACCTAAATATGCTAAACCAGTTATATAAAGCATTTCGATATCGATTGCGAAAAATATATATACAAGAAAATCGACTTTATACCTAAATTTAAGATTACGGAGTTCTTCCAAATGCACTGCCGTTATACCGTTATGGCTTTATGTACACTTCAGTAAGAAAAATAAGGTTAATTAACTTAAATATGTTAAACTAATGAGTTGAACCATCTCGATATCGATTGCTAATGTGTATATACAACAAAATCGACTTTATACCTAAATATAAGATTACGGAATTCTTCTAAATGCACTGCCGTAGAAGGTTAATTAACTTAAATATTTTAAACTAATGATTTGAAGCATTTCGTTATCGATTGCTAAATGTGTATATACAAGAAAATCGACCTTATACCTAGATATAAGATTACGGAATTCTTCTAAATGCACTGCCGTTATGCCGCCATGGCTTTAAGCCAACTTCAGATCGTTAAAGAAGGTTTATTTACTTAAATATGTTAAACTAATGAGTTGAACCATCTCGATATCGATTGCTAATGTGTATATACAACAAAATCGAATTTATACCTAAATATAAGATTACGGAATTCTTCCAAATGCACTGCCCTTATACCGTTATGGCTTTACGTAAACTTCAGTAAGAAAAATAAGGTTAATTAACTTAAATATTTTAAACTAATGATTTGAAGTATCTCGATATCGATTGCTAAATGTGAAAGTACAACAAAATCGACATTATACC
>JAPZAG010001961.1:0-23371 GCA_027475135.1 Bactrocera correcta
GATATCGATTGCTAAATGTGTATATACAAGAAAATTGACTTTATACCTAAATATAAGATTACGGAATTCTTCCAATCCTACTGTCATTATGCCGCCATGGCTTTGTATCAACTTCAATACGCTAAAAAAGGTTAATTATTCTAAATATGTTAAACTAATGATTTGAAGCATTTCGATATCGATTGCTAAATGTGCAAATACAAGAAAATCGACTGTATACCTAAATATAAAATTATAACATTACGGAATTCTTCTAAATGCTTTGCCGTTATACCGCTAAGGCTTTATGTAGATTTTAGTAAGCTAAAAAATGTTTATTAACTTAATATGTTAAACAAATGATTTGAAGCATTTCGATATCGATAGCTAAATATGTATATACAAGAAAATCGTTTTTATACCTAAATATCAGATTACGGAATTCTTCTACATCCACTGCCGTTATGCCAACTTCAGAGCGTTAAAGAAGGTTTATTAACTTAAATATGTTAAACTAATGATTTGAAGCATTTCGATATCGATTGTTAAATGTGAATATACAAGAAAGTCGACTTTATACCTAAATATAAGATTACGGAATTCTTCTAAACGCACTGCCGTTATGCCGTTAAGGCTTTTGCAGACTTCAGTAAGAAAAAGAGGGTTAAGTAACTTAAATATGTTAAACTAATGATTTGAAGCATTTCGATATCGATTGCTAAATGTGTATGTACAACAAAATCGACTTTATACCTAAATAGAAGATAACGGAATTCATATAAATATACTGCCGTTATGCCGATATGGCTTTATGTAAACTTCAGTAAGATAAAGAAGGTTAATTAACTTAAATATGCTAAACCAGTTATTCGAAGCATTTCGATATCGATTGCTAAATGTGTATGTACAACAAAATCGAATTTATACCGAAATATAAAATTATAACATTACGGAATTCTTCTAAATGCACTGCCGTTATACCGTTAAGGCTTTATGTAGACTTCAGTAAGCTAAAAAATGTTTATTAACTTAATATGTTAAACTAATGATTTCAAGCATTTCGATATCGGTATCTAAATGTGTATATAAAAGAAAATCGACTTTATACCTAAATATAAGATTACGGAATTCTTCCAAATGCACTGCCGTTATGGCTTTATATCAACTGCAATACGTTAAAGAAGGTTAATTAACTTAAATATGTTAAACTAATGATTTGAAGCATTTCGATATCGCCTGCCAAATATGTATATACAAGAAAATCGAATTTACACCTAAATATAAGATAACGGAATTCTTCTACATGCACTACCGTTATGCCGTTAACGCTTTATGTAGACTTCAGTGCGTTAAAGAAGGTTTAATAACTTAAATATGTTAAACTAATGATTTAAAGCATTTCGATATCGATTGCTAAATGTGTATATACGAGAAAATTGACTTTATACCTAAATATAAGATAACGGAATTCTTCCAATCCTACTGTCATTATGCCGCCATGGCTTCGTATCAACTTCAATACGTTAATGAAGGTTAATTATTTTAAATATGTTATACTAATGGTTTGAAGCATTTCGATATCGATTGCTAAATGTGCAAATACAAGAAAATCGATTTTATACCTAAATATAAAATTATAACATTACGGAATTCTTCTAGATGCACTGCCGTTATGCCGCCATGGCTTTGTGTCAACTTCAATTCGTTAAAGAAGGTTAATTAACTTAAATAAGTTAAACTAATAATTTGAAGCATTTTGATATCGCTTGCTAAATGAGTATATAAAAGAAAATCGATTTTATACCTAAATATAAGAATACGGAATTCTTCCAAATGTACTGTCGTTATGCCGCCATGGCTTTATGTCAACTTCAATTCGATAAAGAAGGTTAATTAACTTAAATAAGTTAAACTAATAATTTGAAGCATTTTGATATCGCTTGCTAAATGAGTATATACAAGAAAGTCGAATTTATACCTAAATATAAGATAATGGAATTCTTCTAAATGCAGTGCAGTTATACCGTTAAGGCTTTATCTAGACTACAGTGCGTTAAAGAAGGTTTTTTAACTTAAATATGTTAAACTAATGAGCTGAAGCATTTCGATATTGATTGCTAAATGTGTGTATACAAGAAAATCGATTTTATACCTAAATAAAAGATTACGGAAATTACCCAAATATACTACCGTTATGCCGTTATGGCTTCTGTAAAGAAGGTTATTTATTTAAATATGATAAGCTAATGGTTTGAAGCATTTCGATATCGATTGCTAAATGTGTATTACAACAAAATCGAATTTATACCTAAAAATAAAAATTTTAAACATTATGGAATTCCTATAAATACACTGCCGTTATGCCATTAGGGCCTTATGTAGACTTTAGTGCGCTAAAGAAGGTTTATTAACTTAAATATGTTAAACTAATGATTTGAAGCATTTCGATATCGATTGCTAAATGTGTATATACAAGAAAATCGCATTTATACCTAATAAAAGATAACATAGTTCTTCTAAATGCACTGCCGTCATGCCGTTAAGGCTTTATGTAGACTTCAGTGAGTTAAAGAAGGTTTATTAACTTAAATATGTTAAACTAATGATTTGAAGCATTTCGATATCGATATATAAATGTGTATATACAAAAAAATAGACTTTATACCTAAATATAAGATTACGGAATTCTTCTACATCCACTGCCGTTATGCCATCTTCAGATCGTTAAAGAAGTTTTATTAACTTAAATATGTTAAACTAATGAGTTGAAGCATTTCGATATCGATTGCTAAATGTGTATATACAAGAAAATCGACTTTATACCTAAACATAAGATTACGGAATTCTTCCAAGTGTACTGTCTTTATGCCGCCATGGCTTTATGTCAACTTCAATTCGTTAAAGAAGGTTAATTAAATTAAATAAGTTAAACTAATAATTTGAAGCATTTTAATATCGCCTGCTAAATGAGTATATACAAGAAAGTCGAATTTATACCTAAATATAAGATAACTGAATTCTTCTAAATGCAGTGCAGTTATACCGTTAAGGCTTTATGTAGACTTCAGTGCGTTAAAGAAGGTTTATTAACTTAAAGATGTTAAACTAATGATTTGAAGCATTTCGATACCGATTGCTAAATGCGTATATTGAACAAAATCGACTTTATACCTAAATATAAGATTACGGAACTCTTCCAAATGCACTGCCGTTATGCCGTTAAGTCTTTTGTAGACTTCAGTAAGATAAAGAGGATTAGTTAACTTAAATCTGTTAAACTAATGATGTGAAGCATATCGGCATCGATTGCTAAATGTGTATATACAAGAAAATCGACTTTATACCTAAATATAAGATTACGGAATTCTTCCAATTGTACTGTCGTTATGCCGCCATGGCTTTGTATCACCTTCAATTCGTTAAAGAAGGTTTATTAACTTAAATATGTTAAACTAATGATTTGAAGCATTTCGATATCGATTGCTAAATGAGTATGTACAAAAAAATCGACTTTATACCTACATATAAGATTACGGAATTCTTCCAAATTACTGTCGTTACGCCGCCATGGTTTTATTTCACCTTCAATACGTTAAGGATGGTTAATTAACTAAAATATGTTAAACTAATGATTTGGAGCATTTCGATATCGATTGCTAAATATGAAAATACAAGAAAATCGACTTTTTACCTTAATATAAGATTACGGAATTCTTCCAAATGTACTGTGGTTATGCCGCCATGGTTTGTATCAACTACAATACGTTAAAGAAGGTTAATTATTTTAAATATGTTAAACTAATAGTTTGAAGCATTTCGATATCGAATGCTAAATGTGTAAATACAACAAAATCGACTTTATACCTAAATATAAAATTATAACATTACGGATTTCTTCTAAATGCACTGCCGTTATACCGTTAAGGCTTTATGTAGACCTCATAGCTAAATGTGTATATACAAGAAAATCGACTTTATACCTGAATATAAGATTACGGAATTCTTCTACATGCACTGCCGTTATGCCGCCATGGCTTTATGTTAACTTCAGTGCGTTAAAGAAGCTTTATTAACCTAAATCTGTTAAACTAATGATTTGAAACATTTCGATATCGCTTGCCAAATATGTATATACAAGAAAATCGACTTTATACCTAAATATAAGATAACGGAATTCTTCTACATGCACTGCCGTTATGCCATCATGGCTATATGCAAACTTCTGATCATTAAAGAAGGTATATTAACTTAAATATGTTAAACTAATGAGTTGAACCATCTCGATATCGATTGCTAAATGTGTATATACAAAAAAGCGTCTTTATTCCTAAATATAAGATTACGGAATTCTTTCAAATGCACTGCCGTTATACCGTTATGGCTTTATGTAAACTTCACTAAGAAAAATAAGGATAATTAACTTAAATATGTTAAACTAATGATTTGAAGCTTTTCGATATCGATTACTAAATGTGTATATACAAGAAAATCGACTTTATACCTAAATATAAGATAACGGAATTCTTCTACATGTACTGCCGTTAAGCCGCCATGATTTTATGCCAACTTCAGTTCTTCGAAGAAAGTTTATTAACTTAAATATGTTAAACTAATGAGTTGAAGCATTTCGATATCGATTGCTAAATATGTAAATACAAGAAAATCGACTTTTTACCTTAATATAAGATTACGGAATTCTTCTAAATGCACTGCAGGTATACCGTTAAGGCTTTATGTAGACTTCAGTGTGTTAAAGAAGGTTTATTATAAATAACTTGAAAATGTAAAACTAATGATTCGAGCATTTCGATATCGATTGCTAAATGTGTATATACAAGAAAATCGACTTTACATATACCTAAATATAGGATTACGGAATTCTTCCAAATGTACTGTCGTTATGCCGCCATGTTTTTTATCAACTACAATACGTTAAAGAAGGTTAATTATTTTAAATAAGTTAAACTAATGGTTTGAAGCATTTCGATATCGACTGCTAAATGTGTAAATACAACAAAATCGACTTTATACCTAAATATAAAATTATAACATTACGGATTTCTTCTAAATGCACTGCAGTTATACTGTTAAGGCTTTATGTAAACTTCAGTGCGTTAAAGAAGGTTTATTATAAATAACTTGAAAATGTAAAACTAATGATTTGAAGCATTTCGATATCGATTGCTAAATGTGTATGTACAACAATATTGACTTTATACCTGAATAAAAGATAACGGAATTCTTCTACATGCACTGCCGTTATGCCGTTAAGGCTTTTGTAGACTTCAGTATGAAAAAGAGGGTTAAATAACTTTAATATGTTAAACTAATGTTTTGAAGCATGTCGATATCGATTGCTAAGTGAGTATATACAAGAAAAACGACTTTATACCTAAATATAAGATAACGGAATTTTTCTAAATGCACTGCCGTTATGCCGCCATGGCTTCATGTCACCTTCGATAGGTTAAAGAAGGTAATTTAACTTAAATATGTTAAACTAATGAGTTGGAGCATTTCGTTACCGCTTGCTAAATGAGTATATACAAGAAAGTCGAATTTATACCTAAATATAACATTACGGATTTCTTCTAAATGCACTGCCGTTATACCGTTAAGGCTTTATGTAGACCTCATTAAGCTAAAAAATATTTATTAACTTATTATGTTAAACTAATGATTTGAAGCATTTCGATATCGATAAGTAAATGTGTATATAAAAGAAAACCGACTTTATACCTAAATATAAGATTACGGATTTCTTCCAAATGCACTGCCGTTATGGCTTTATATCAACTTCAGTGCGTTAAAGAAGGTTAATTAACTTAAATATGTTAAACTAATGATCTGAAGCATTTCGATATCGATAGCTAAATGTGTATATACAAGAAAATCGACTTTATACCTAAGAATAAGATTACGGAATTTTTCCAAATGTGCTGTCGTTATGCCGCCATGACTTTATATCAACTTCAATACGTTAAAGAAGGTTAATTAACTTAAATATGTTAAACTAATTGTTTGAAGCATTTCGATATCGCTTGCTAAATGAGTATAGACAAGAAAGTCGAATTTATACCTAAATATAACATTACGGATTTCTGCTAAATGCACTGCCGTTATACCGTTAAGGCTTTAAGTAGACCTCATTAAGCTAAAAAATGTTTATTAACTTAATATGTAAACTAATGATTTGAAGCATTTCGATACCGATAGCTAAATGTGTATATACAAGAAAATCGACTTTATACCTAAATATAAGATTACGGAATTTTTCCAAATGTGCTGTCGTTATGCCGCCATGGCTTTATATCAACTTCAGTACGTTAAAGAAGGTTAATTAACTTAAATAAGTTAAACTAATGATTTGAAGCATTTCGATATCGCTTGCTAAATGTGTATATAAAAGAAAATCGAATTTATACCTAAATATAAGATAACGGAATTATTCTTAACGCACTGCCGTTATGCCGTTAAGGCTTTATGTAGACTTCAGTAAGATAGAGGGGAATAATTAACTTAAATATGTTAAACTTATGATTTGAAGCATTTCGATATCGATTGCTAAATATGTATATACAAGAAAATCGACTTTGTACCTAAATATAAGATTAAAGAATTCTTCTAAATGCACTGCAGTTATACCGTTAAGGCTTTATGTAGACTTCAGTGTGTTAAAGAAGGTTTTTTATAAATAACTTGAAAATGTAAAACTAATGATTTGAAGCATTTCGATATCTATTGCTAAATAAGTATATACAACAAAATCGACTTTATGCCTAAACATAGGATAACGGAATTCTTCCAAATGCACTGCCGTTAATCCGCCATGGCTTTATGTCAACTTCAGTTCGTTGAAGAAGGTTTGTTAACTGAAATATGTTAAACTAATGATTTGAAGCATTTCGATATCGATTGCTAAATGCGTATATTGAACAAAATCGACTTTATACCTAAATATAAGATTACGGAACTCTTCCAAATGCACTCCCGTTATGCCGTTAAGGCGTTTGTAGACTTCAGTAAGATAAAGAGGATTAATTAACTTAAATCTGTTAAACTAATGATGTGAAGCATTTCGATATCGATTGCTAAATGTGTATATACAAAAAAATCGACTTTATACCTAAATATAAGATTACGGAATTGTTCCAAATGTACTGTCGTTATGCCGCCATGGCTTTGTATCAACTTCAATACGTTAAAGAAGGTTAATTAACTTAAATATGTTAAACTAAGGATTTGAAGCATTTCGATATCGATTGCTAAATGTGTATGTACAACAAAATCGACTTTATACCTAAATATAAGATAACGGAATTCATATAAATATACTGCCGGTATGCCGTTATGGCTTTATGTAAACTTCAGTAAGATAAAGAAGGTTAATTAACTTAAATATGCTAAACCAGTTATTTGAATCATTTCGATATCGATTGCAAAATGTGTATGTACAGAAAATCTACTTTATGCCTAAATATAAGATTACGGAATTCTTCAAATGCACTGCCGTTATCCGTTAGGCTTTATATTAACTTCAGTTCGTTAAAGAAGGTTGATATAACTTAAATATGTTAAACTAATGATTTGAAGCATTTCGATATCGATTGCTAAATAGTATATACAAAAAATCGACTTTATGCCTAAATATAAGATAACGGAATTCTTCCAAATGCACTGCCGTTATCCGCCGTGGCTTTATGTCAACTTCAGTCGTTAAAGAAGGTTTATTAACTTAAATATGTTAAACTAATGATTTGAAGCATTTCGATATCGATTGCTAAATGTGTATATACAAGAAAATCGACTTTATACCTAAATATAAGATTACGGAATTCTTCTAAATGCACTGCCGTTATCTGCTAAGGCTTTATGTAGACTTCAGTAAGCTAAAAAAGGTTTATTAACTTAAAAATGTTAAACTAATGATTTCAAGCATTTCGATATCGGGTTCTAAATGTGTATATAAAGAAAATCGCCTTCATACCTAAATATAAGATTACGGAATTCTTCCAAATGCACTGTCGTTATGGCCTTTTATTAACTGCAATACGTTAAAGAAGGTTAACATACTTAAATATGTTAAACTAATGATTTGAAGCATTTCGATATCGCTTGCCAAATATGTATATACAATAAAGTCGAATTTATGCCTAAATATAAGATAACGGAATTCTTCTAGATGCACTGCCGTTATGCCGTTAACGCTTTATGTAGACTTCAGTGCGTTAAAGAAGGTTTATTAACTTAAATATGTTAAACTAATGATTTAAAGCATTTTGATATCGATTGCTAAATGTGTATATACAAGAAAATCGACTTTATACCTAAATATAGGATTACGGAATTCTTCTACATCCACTGCCGTTATGCCAACTTCAGATCGTTAAAGAAGGTTAATTAACTTAAATATGTTAAACTAAAGAGTTGAAGCATTTCGATATCGATTGCTAAATGTGTATATACAAGAAAATCGATTTTATACCTTAATATAAGATTACGGAATTCTTCCAAATGTACTGTCGTTATGCCGCCATGGCTTTATGTCAACTTCAATTCGTTAAAGAAGGTTAATTAACTTAAAAAAGTTAAACTAATAGTTTGAAGCATTTTGATATCGCTTGCTAAATGAGTATATACAAGAAAGTCGAATTTATACCTAAATATAAAATTATAACATTACGGAATTCTTCTAAATGCAGTGCAGTTATACCGTTAAGGCTTTATGTAGACTTCAGTGCGTTAAAGAAGGTTTATTAACTTAAATATGTTAAACTAATGATTTGAAGCATTTCGATATCGATTGCTAAATGCGTATATTGAACAAAATCGACTTTATACCTAAATATAAGATTACGGAACTCTTCCAAATGCACTGTCGTTATGCCGTTAAGGCTTTTGTAGACTTCAGTAAGATAAAGAGGATTAATTAACTTAAATCTGTTAAACTTATGATGTGAAGCATATCGGCATCGATTGCTAAATGTGTATATACAAGAAAATCGACTTTATACCTAAATATAAGATTACGGAATTCTGCCAAATGTACTGTCGTTATGCCGCCATGGCTTTGTATCACCTTCAATACGTTAAAGAAGGTTTATTAACTTAAATATGTTAAACTAATGATTTGAAGCATTTCGATATCGATTGCTAAACGAGTATGTACAATTCATACCTAAGTATAAGATTACGTAATTCTTCTAATCGCACTGCCGTTATGCCGTTAAGGCTTTTGCAGACTTCAGTAAGAAAAAGAGGGATAAGTAACTTAAATATGGGGATGTAGAGCAGGTCGCCTCCACGTCGGTGCATCCTGGGTAACGCCAAATGGCCTGCGGCCTTCACGGCCTTACAACTCCTGACGACTTTAGCATTGAATATGCATTTAGAGTAGGTTAAACTTATTTGGATCTGGTCGAACCCTGGGCTGGTGGTGGCGACATTCTGGCACCTGAGTATGATGGGGTGACACCCATCAGAAATGGCTGCTGGGCTAATGTCGCTACTGCCTCCGTTCCGTTAAAACCATGGCAGGCCTCAGAGTACGTTCCCCCCCCGTCGTCATTAAGTTGGCGTGGTAGGTGTAAGTTGAGAGGACTCCTTCTTTACGCTGGTCGGCTCTGAACGTACTGCCTCATAAGGGCGTACGTCAACCCTCGCCTTGGCCTCGTCACAGAGATAACCTTGGGACCATAAAAGGCGACTACCTTCCGGGGGACGGATAGCGGCTCTGAGTGGGGACCCTTTTAGCATGGACAAGACACAAACGAACGAGAAGGCGACGAAGGGAGATGAAGGGATGTCGAAATCGACATCCGGACTTATCCCAGGCGGGGCTGCTGCTCCTATGACGACGAAACCGTCGCTGGGCAGCTGCAGCGGGAGGACAAGGACCTCGGTAGGAGTCTCCTCATCAGGCAGCAGAATGGGGGGAGCCGGCGCAAAGCCGCCGGCAAGCGAGGTAGTGAAGGGTGGAGCCTTCGTGCACGGCGGAATCGCAAGCACCAGCAGAGGAACCTCTGCTAAAATTATGAAGGGAACCGCAGGGAACATTAGCAGGGGAGCTTTAGCTAGAAAGCTGAAGTCGGACCGCAGACTGGCAGCGAAAATCGTAGAGCGCTACGGGGGCAAGCATGCTGGTCAGGTATCTGAGCAGCATGCCAATACGCTCGAATGGGCTAAGAAGGTTCTGAGTGAGAGCGAGACCGATAGGTCACGACTCGAAACGAAGGGACCCGAACCAGCGGTTAAGCGGCAAAGGTCGCATGAGGGAGAAACCTCCCTTGGTAAGAAACCGCGAACGGGGGCTGCGCCAACTTTTTGCGAAATCGCTAAAAGCGCCGGTGCAAGAGTGCTTGGTGTGCTAGACCGCAGCAGGGAGGACGGTGCTATCTCTCACGAGGAGTGGAAGAGAGTAGCGGCAGCTATCTCTTCAGTCTTCCTTAAGGTGGTTAAGGAAAACCCGGGACCACCTCCTAAATGCGTAAGTGCCGGTTGGCATCATGGGCTGCATAAGCTGACAAGGTGTGCCGATGAAAGATCGGCCATCTTATATAAGAAGGCAGTATCTCAGGTGGGGGAGGTTTGGAAGGGAGCCAGACTGGAGGCCGTGGACAGAGCGGACCTCCCTCTTCGTCCTAGGGCTCGCGTCTGGCTGCCGGCTGAACCTTCTACTGCAAGTGAGATTGAGGAAATCCTCAAGTACTGCAACCCCTCTCTCCCCACGCATGACTGGAGGGTCATCAGGCTGGAGAGAACCGATGAACCATATCGACAAGCGTTGATAATGCTTAACGAGGAGTCCATCGGTCCTCTCAGCAAAACCAAGGGAGCCATCAGCTATGGTTTCGAGATGGTTGTGCTAAAGGTACTCCCAACGGATACCAGGGCTGATGGCACCCGAGCTGCAGATGCAGGGGGGAAGGCAGACGGCATTATCGATGGTCAGGCGACCGCAGATAACGACTCTAATCTCTCGGATGTGGCGAGTTCTGGAGGCGGTTCGTCGATTGGCGATTCCGTCTTTAGCCTCGAACAACTGTTTGAGGAGGTGAGGGTCGATCACGACATGAGCGCTGAACTGGCGCTTCTAGAGGAGAGTCTGAAGGATGAAATTCCTCCAGATTAATCTCCAACACTCGAAGGCGGCCTCCGCCAATCTATTGCTTCGTCTGGAGCAAGACGAAGCCGATGTCGTCCTTATCCAGGAACCGTGGCTGACTAGTAGCGGGATCTCTGGCTTGAGGACGAGGAGCCATAATGCTGGCGACCAACGATGCAGGTAGAAACCGAGCCTGTATACTGGTTAGAAATGAACTAACGGTACTTCTTCTACCTAATTTCAGCAATGCTGATATAGTAACAGCAAAACTGGAGAGTGATACCGGAAATGTCTGGATTATCTCCGCGTATATGCCACACGATGATGTGGTGGAGCCACCTCCTGTACTGCTAAGGAAGACCTTGGCTGAAGCATCCCGGAATGGTGCCGACGTCATCATCGGCTCGGACGCCAACTCCCGGCACTCGGTATGGGGAAGCTCGGACACAAACAATAGAGGTGAGTCCCTTTTTGACTTTATTGTAAGCGAAAATCTTCGCATTTGTAATAGGGGAAATTCTCCAACTTTTGTGACCGCATGCAGGGAGGAGGTTCTTGACCTCACCCTGGCCTCTCATGGGATTGCCCCGTTGATCTCGAATTGGAGGGTCCTCGATGATCACTCCTTTTCGGATCACAGGTATATCGGTTTTAGTTTAGTCGGAGAGGGTCCGACTAGGAAATCATTCAGAAATCCGAGAAACACGGACTGGGAAAGCTATCGAAGGAGGCTTTGGCAAACCCTGCCACGTGCACCGGGGGTGAACACGTTGGGCACCACCAATGCGGTGGACGGGTGGGTCGAAGTCTTCAGCTCGGCGTGCATTTCTGCACTAGAGAGCTCCTGTCCACTGAAAACACCGAAGGGCAGAGGGAAACCTCAATGGTGGACCATGGAGCTCTCGGAAATTAGGGCGTCTTGCAGACGCTTATTTAACAGGGCCCGCAGGAGCGGGTTATCTGACGACTGGGCGTTGTATAAAACCGGACTGTCGATATACAAGACCGAGTTAAGGAAGGCTAAGAGGATCTCGTGGAAAACCTTCTGCGAGAAAGTGGAGGGCTGCCACGAGTCCTCCAGATTCAGGCGCATTCTCGCTAAAAACCCAGTGCCTCTGGGTTATCTTAAGGATGGAAATGGGAAGTGGGGCCTGAGCAGTGAAGATACACTTCAGTTGCTCCTCGATGCTCACTTCCCTAACAGCACGACGTCTACAGGGGCATCTCTCGGAGAGTTGCATGCTGACTGCACGGCCTTTGCCGACCTTCTGGACGAGCGTCACTTGGAATGGGCGATTAATTCGTTCAAACCGTTCAAGTCCCCGGGACCGGACGGCATCATACCAGCGCAGCTGCAGCGGGCTGTTAAAGTGTCATGCAGATGGTTGCGACCGATCTATGCGAACTGCATCAGATTAGGTTACATCCCGGGGGCCTGGAGACGGGTCAAAGTTACGTTCATCCCGAAGGCTGGCAGGAGCTCCCATGTCGCGGCCAAGGATTTCAGACCCATCAGCCTCTCCTCTTTTCTGCTCAAAACTCTGGAGAGACTGATGGACTGGGATCTAAGGAGGCGCATTCCGAGAGACTACCTATCAGGAGCGCAACATGCGTATCGTAAAGGCAGGTCGGTGGACACTGCCCTGCACACTATCGTGTCGTGGCTGGAGGAAGCCATCGAAGCTAAAGATTTCGCTGTTGGGACCTTTCTTGATATTGAGGGAGCTTTCAACAATGTCTTGCCGGAGGCAGTCATAACTGCTCTAGATGGTCTTGGGGTTGAATCGAACCTCAAGCACCTCATCTTCAGTCTTCTGTGCGACAGAGTGGTCGAAACAGAATGGGGCAGCGCGCACGCGCGGCGAAGTGTGAGCAGGGGAACCCCTCAGGGAGGGGTTCTTTCTCCTCTTCTATGGATCCTAGTGGTTAACGACCTTCTTAAGAAACTAGAAGATCTAGGCTGCCGGGTGATCGCCTATGCAGACGATGTAGCACTTATGGTCAAAGGAAAGTTCCTTAGCACCGTATACGAGCTGACGCAGGGATATCTCGGCGTTGTAACAAAATGGGCGGTCGGAAGTGGACTCGCCATAAACCCGAATAAAACAGAAATGGTTTTATTCAGTAGAAGATATAAAATCCCAGTGGCACCGCTGCCGCAAATGGGAGGTATTCCCCTGAAACCGGCGGATACGGTGAAGTATCTAGGGCTCATCCTGGATAAGAAGCTTTCATGGAAGCCGAACATCGAGGAGAGAGCCAAAAAGGCATCGATTGCCCTTTACTGCTGTAGAGGGGCTATCGGCAAAAGGTGGGGCCTCTCACCGAAAGTGGTCCTCTGGCTCTATGATACCATAGTAAAGCCCATAATGTTCTATGGAGTCTTTACGTGGTGGAGGGCTCTACAGAAGATCACACTTGCTAAGAAACTCGAAAGCGTTCAACGGGCTGCGCTTATCAGCATGTGCGGAGCATTAAGGTCCACCCCAACCGTGGCACTTAATGCAATTCTGAACATAACGCCCGTGGACATTGCCGGAAGGTGTATGGCCGCAAAAGTGGCTATTAGGCTCAGGGAATCTGGGTTCCTAAAAGAACGTGCTGTTTCTGAACACTCGAACATCCTCACAAGCTTTGACTGCATACCGGATCATCTAGATCATGGAGTCGCCATATCAAACTCTCGCGTTTTCTTCTCTACCCATATACCGAAGAGGGAGTTATGGGTGGGAAGAAGCCGTTGGAGGAGAGGGGCAGTAAGCTTCTTTACGGATGGGTCAAAGCTTGGGGGGAAGGTTGGTGGAGGGGTTTATTGTCGGGAGCTCTCTATCAACTCCAGTTTCAGACTTCCCGACTATTGCAGCGTCTTCCAGGCTGAGATTGCAGCCATCAAGGTAGCAGCAGATCTGCTACTCCGGAGGGTGTCCACCTTCAGGGAAGTGACCATTCACTCAGATAGTAGAGCAGCGATACTAGCCCTGAATTCATTCACAGTGCGTTCAGGGCTGGTTGAGGAGTGTCTGGCGGTACTGTCTTTGGCGGCGACAGTATTTACCATAGGGCTTGTATGGGTGCCGGGCCACAGCGGAATAGCGGGTAATTGCAGAGCCGATGAGCTGGCAAGGAAGGGCACCCTAGAGCCACTATCGGTAGAATGGGAGCGGGTCGGTGCTCCGGTGTCCTCTTGTGTCCTAATACTGGACAGCTGGGCCTCGCGGATGCTTGGCCAACGATGGGCGAGCACTGGTACTTGCGCGGTCGCAAAAGCTTTTTGGCCCAAGATAGATCACAGAAGATCAAAAGATCTCTTTGCCCTCAGTAAGGCTAGCCTCTCTTTAGTAGTCGGGCTCCTTACAGGCCATAGCCCTATTGGCACACATGCTGTAAGATTAGGAATCTTACCGGATGCTGCTTGCAAAAGCTGCTTAGAAGAAGATGCGACGGAAACTAGCCAGCACTTCCTTCTTGCCTGTCCCGCGTTCGGGAGGTTAAGGCTCAGACACTTGGGTGCACATACCTTCAGGCATCCTACCGAACTGGTGAGTGTAGATATCGGGCGCCTTTGCAAATTTGTATCGGCTACCGGCCGTTTTGCTGATCTTTAAGTTCGAACAAGGGAGTTCTTTTTCTATGGCATCACAAAGGACTACGTATAGTCCACGTGCGATCTTTGATCAGCCATCTAACCTAACCTAACCTAACCTAACTTAAATATGTTTAACTAATGATTTGAAGCATTTCGATATCGATTGCTAAATGTGTTTGTACAAAAAAATCGACTTTACATATACCTAAATATAAGATTACGGAATTCTCCCAAATGTACTGTCGTTATGCCGCCAGGGTTTGTATCAACTACAATACGCTAAAGGTTAATTATTTTAAATATGTTAAACTAATGGTTTGAAGCATTTCGATATCGACTGCTAAATGTGTAAATACAACAAAATCGACTTTAAACCTAAATATAAAATTATAACATTACGGATTTCTTCTAAATGCACTGCCGTTATACCGTTAAGGCTTTATGTAGACCTCATTAAGCTAAAAAATGTTTATTAACTTAATATGTTAAACTAATGATTTGAAGCATTTCGATATCGATTGCTAAATGTGTATGTACAACAATATCAACAAAAGATAACGGAATTCTTCTACATGCACTGCCGTTATGCCGTTAAGGCTTTTGTAGACTTCAGTATGAAAAAGAGGGTTAATTAACTTAAATATGTTAAACTAATATTTTGAAGCATTTCGATATCGATTGCTAAATGAGTATATACAAGAAAATCGACTTTGTACCTAAATATAAGATTATGGAATTCTTCTAAATGCACTGCCGTTATGCCGCCATGGCTTCATGTCACCTTCGGTAGGTTAAAGAAGGTAATTTAACTTAAATATGTTAAACTAATGATATGAAGCATTTCGATAACGATTGCTAAATGTGCTAGTACAAGAAACTTGACTTTATACCTAAACATAGGATAACGGAATTCTTCCAAATGCACTGCCGTTAATCCGCCATGGCTTTGTGTCAACTTCAGTTCTTTAAAGAAGGTTTGTTAACTTAAATATATTAAACTAATGGTTTGAAGCATTTCGATATCGATTTCTAAATGCATATATACAAGCAAATCGGCTTTATACCTAAATATAAGATTACGGAATTCTTCTACATGCACTGCCGTTATGCCGCCATGGCTTTATGCCAACTTCAGTTCGTTGAAGAAGGTTTATTAACTTAAATATGTTAAACTAATGATTTGAAGCATTTCGATATCGATTTCTAAATGCATATATACAAGCAAATCGGCTTTATACCTAAACATAGGATAACGGAATTCTTCCAAATGCACTGCCGTTAATCCGCCATGGCTTCATGTCACCTTCGGTAGGTTAAAGAAGGTAATTTAACTTAAATATGTTAAACTAATGATATGAAGCATATCGGCATCGATTGCTTAATGTGTATATACAAGAAAATCGACTTTATACCTAAATATAAGATTACGGAATTCTGCCAGATGTACTGTCGTTATGCCGCCATGGCTTTATGCCAACTTCAGTTCGTTGAAGAAGGTTTATTAACTTAAATATGTTAAACAAATAAGTTGAAGCATTTCGATATCGATTGCTAAATATGTAAATACAAGAAAATCGACTTTATACCTTAATATAAGATCACGGAATTCTTCTGAATGCACTGCCGTTATGCCGTTAAGGCTTTATGTAGACTTCAGTAAAATAGAGGGGAGTAATTAACTTAAATATGTTAAACTTATGATTTGAAGCATTTCGATATCGATTGCTAAATGTGTTTATACAACAAATCGATTTTATACATAAATATAAAATTACGGAATTCTTCTACATGCACCGCCGTTATGCCGCCATGGCTTCAGGCCACTTTCCGTAGGTTAAAGAAGGTAATTTAACTTAAATATGTTAAACTAATGATTTGAAGCATTTCGATATCGATTTCTAAATGTGCTAGTACAAGAAATTTGACTTTATACCTAAACATAGGAAAACGGAATTCTTCCAAATGCACTGCCGTTAATCCGCCTTGGCTTTATGTCAACTTCAGTTCGTTAAAGTAGGTTTGTTAACTTAAATATGTTAAACTAATGATTTGAAGCATTTCGATATCGATTTCTAAATGCATATATACAAGAAAATCGACTTTATACCTAAATATAAGATTACTGAATTCTTCCAAATTACTGTCGTTATGCCGCCATGGCTTTATTTCACCTTCAATACGTTAAAGTTGGTTAATTAACTTAAATATGTTAAACTTATGATTTGAAGCATTTCGATATCGATTGCTAAATGTGTATATACAAGAAAATCGATTTTATACCTAAATAAAAGATTACGGAAGTTACCTTTAATATACTGCCGTTATGCCGTTATGGCTTCTGTAAAGAAGGTTAATTATTTAAATATGATAAGCTAATGGTTTTAAGCATTTCGATATCGATTACTAAATATGTAAATACAAGAAAATCGACTTTATACCTAAATATAAAATTATAACATTATGGAATTCTTCTAAATGCACTGCCGTTTTGCCAATAGGGTCTTATGTAGACTTTAGTGCGCTAAAGAAGGTTTATTAACTTAAATATGTTAAACTAATGATTTGAAGCATTTCGGTGTCGATTGCTAAATGTGTATATACAAGAAAATCGAATTTATACCTAAATAAAAGATAACATAATTCTTCTAAATGCACTGCCGTTAGGCTGTTAAGGCTTTATGTAGACTTCAGTGAGTTAAAGAAGGTTTATTAACTTAAATATGTTAAACTAATGATTTGAAGCATTTCGATATCGATTGCCAAATGTGTATATACAAGAAACTCGACTTTAGACCTAAATATAAGATTACGGAATTCTTCCAAATGTACTGTCGTTACGCCGCCATGGCTTTATGTCAACTTCAATTCGTTAAGGTTAATTAACTTAAAAAAGTTAAACTAATAATTTGAAGCATTTTGATATCGCTTGCTAAATGAGTATATACAAGAAAGTCGAATTTATACCTAAATATAAGATAACGGAATTCTTCTAAATGCAGTGCCGTTATACCGTTAAGGCTTTATGTAGACCTTAGTGCGTTAAAGAAGGTTTATTAAC
The DNA here is from genome assembly GCA_027475135.1 of Bactrocera correcta. Taxonomy (NCBI): domain Eukaryota; kingdom Metazoa; phylum Arthropoda; class Insecta; order Diptera; family Tephritidae; genus Bactrocera; species Bactrocera correcta. The sequence continues at coordinate 17,728 of JAPZAG010001961.1, forward strand.
TTAAATATGTTAAACTAATGATTTGAAGCATTTCGATGTCGATTGCTAAATTCGTATATTGAACAAAATCGACTTCATACCTAAATATAAGATTACGGAACTCTTCCAAATGCACTGCCGTTATGCCGTTAAGGCTTTTGTAGACTTCAGTAAGATAAAGAGGATTAATTAACTTAAATCTGTTAAACTTATGATGTGAAGCATATCGGCATCGATTGCTAAATGTGTATATACAAGAAAATCGACTTTATACCTAAATATAAGATTACGGAATTGTCCCAAATGTCCTGTCGTTATGCCGCCATGGCTTTGTATCACCTTCAATACGTTAAAGACGGTTTATTAACTTAAATATGTTAAACTAATGAGTTGAAGCATCTCGATATCGATTGCTAAATGGGTATATACAACAAAATCGAATGTATACCTAAACATAAAATTAAAAAGGAATTCTTCTAAATGCACTGCCGTTTTCGCCAAAAGGGTTTATGTAACTTTAGTGCGCTAAAGAAGGTTTATTAACTTAAATATGTTAAACTAATGATTTGAAGCATTTCGGTGTCGATTGCTAAATGTGTATATACAAGAAAATCGAATTTATACCTAAATAAAAGATAACATAATTCTTCTAAATGCACTGCCGTTAGGCTGTTAAGGCTTTATGTAGACTTCAGTGAGTTAAAGAAGGTTTATTAACTTAAATATGTTAAACTAATGATTTGAAGCATTTCGATATCGATTGCCAAATGTGTATATACAAGAAACTCGACTTTATACCTAAATATAAGATTACGGAATTCTTCCAAATGTACTGTCGTTACGCCGCCATGGCTTTATGTCAACTTCAATTCGTTAAGGTTAATTAACTTAAAAAAGTTAAACTAATAATTTGAAGCATTTTGATATCGCTTGCTAAATGAGTATATACAAGAAAGTCGAATTTATACCTAAATATAAGATAACGGAATTCTTCCAAATGCAGTGCCGTTATACCGTTAAGGCTTTATGTAGACCTTAGTGCGTTAAAGAAGGTTTATTAACTTAAATATGTTAAACTAATGATTTGAAGCATTTCGATGTCGATTGCTAAATTCGTATATTGAACAAAATCGACTTCATACCTAAATATAAGATTACGGAACTCTTCCAAATGCACTGCCGTTATGCCGTTAAGGCTTTTGTAGACTTCAGTAAGATAAAGAGGATTAATTAACTTAAATCTGTTAAACTTATGATGTGAAGCATATCGGCATCGATTGCTAAATGTGTATATACAAGAAAATCGACTTTATACCTAAATATAAGATTACGGAATTGTCCCAAATGTCCTGTCGTTATGCCGCCATGGCTTTGTATCACCTTCAATACGTTAAAGACGGTTTATTAACTTAAATATGTTAAACTAATGAGTTGAAGCATCTCAATATCGATTGCTAAATGGGTATATACAACAAAATCGAATGTATACCTAAACATAAGATGACGGAATTCTTCTACATGCACTGCCGTTATACCGCCATGGCTTTATGTTAACTTCAGTGCGTTAAAAAAGGTTTATTAACTTAAATATGTTAAAATAATGATTTGAAACATTTCGATATATATCGACTTTATATCTAAATATAAGATTACACCTAAATATAAGGTTACGTAATTCTTCTAAATGCACGGCCGTTATGCCGTTAAGGCTTGATGTAAACTGCAGGAATATAAATAGGGTTAATTAACTTAAATATGTTAAACTAATGATTTGAAGCATTTCGATATCGATTGCTAAATGAGTATGTACAAGAAAATCGAATTCATACCTAAATATAAGATTACGGAATTCTTCTAAATGCACTGCCGTTATGCCGTTAAGACTTTTGCAGACTTCAGTAAGAAAAAGAGGGTTAAGTAACTTAAATATGTTAAACTAATGATTTGAAGCATTTCGATATCGATTGCTAAATATGTAAATACAAGAAAATCGATTTTATACCTTAATATAAGTTTACGGAATTCTCCTAAATGCACTGCAGTTATACCGTTAAGGCTTTATGTAGACTTCAGTTTGTTAAAGAAGGTTTATTATAAATAACTTGAAAATGTAAAACTAATGATTTGAAGCATTTCGATATCGATTGCTAAATGTGTATATACAAGAAAATCGACTTTACATATACCTAATTATAAGATTACGGAATTCTTCCAAATGTACTGTCGTTATGCCGCCAGAGTTTGTATCAACTACAATACGCTAAAGAAGGTTAATTATTTTAAATATGTTAAACTAATGGTTTGAAGCATTTCGATATCGACTGCTAAATGTGTAAATACAAGAAAATCGACCTTATACCTAAATATAAAATTATAACATTACAGATTTCTTCTAAATGCACTGCCGTTATACCGTTAAGGCTTTATGTAGACCTCATTAAGCTAAAAAATGTTTATTAACTTAATATGTTAAACTAATGATTTGAAGCATTTCGATATCGATAGCTAAATGTGTATATACAAGAAAATCGACTTTATACCTGAATATAAGATTACGGAATTCTTCTACATGCACTGCCGTTATGCCGTCATGGCTTTATATCAACTTCAATATGTTAAAGAAGGTTAACTAACTTAAATATGTTAAACTAATGATTTGAAAGATTTCGATATCGCTTACTAAATGTGTAAATGCAAGAAAATCGAATTTATACCTAAATATAAGATAACGGAATTCTTCTAAACGCACTGCCGTTATGCCGTTAAGGCTTTATGTAGACTTCAGTATGATAGAACGGAATAATTAACTTAAATATGTTAAACTTATGATTTGAAGCATTTCGATATCGATTGCTAAATATGTAAATACAAGAAAATCGACTTTGTACCTAAATATAAGATTACGGGATTCTTTTAAATGCACTGCAGTTATACCGTTAAGGCTTTATGTAAACTTCAGTGCGTTAAAGAAGGTTTATTATAAATAACTTGAAAATGTTATGCCGCCATGGCTTTATGCCAACTTCAGCTCGTTGAAGAAGGTTTATTAACTTAAATATGTTAAACAAATAAGTTGAAGCATTTCGATATCGATTGCTAAATATGTAAATACAAGAAAATCGACTTTATACCTTAATATAAGATTACGGAATTCTTCTAAATGCACTGCAGGTATACCGTTAAGGCTTTATGTAGACTTCAGTGCGTTAGAGAAGGTTTATTAACTTTAATATAATAAACTAATGATTTGAGGCATTTCGATATCGATTACTAAATGTGTATATACAAGAAAATCGACTTTATACCTATATATAAGATAACGGAATTCTTCTACATGCACTGCCGTTATGCCGCCAAGCTTTTATGCCAACTTCAGTTCTTCGAAGAAAGTTTATTAACTTAAATATGTTAAAGTAATGAGTTGAAGCATCTCGATATCGATTGCTAAAAATGTATATACAACAAAATCGAATTTATACCTAAACATAAGATTACGGAATTCTTCTACATGCACTGCCGTTATACCGCCATGGCTTTATGTTAACTTCAGTGCGTTAAAGAAGGCTTATTAACATAAATATGTTAAAATAATGATTTGAAACATTTCGATATATATATCGACTTTATATCTAAATATAAGATTATACCTAAATATAGGATTACGTAATTCTTCTAAATGCACTGCCGTTATGCCGTTAAGGCTTGATGTAGACTTCAGGAAGATAAATAGGGTTAATTAACTTAAATATGTTAAACTAATGATTTGAAGCATTTCGATATCGATTGCTCGATGTGTTTATACAACAAATAGATTTTATACCTAAATATAAAATTACGGAAATCTTCAACATGCACTGCCGTTACGCCGCCATGGCTTCATGTCACCTTCGGTAGGTTAAAGAAGGTAATTTAACTTAAATATGTTAAACTAATGATTTGAAGCATTTCGATAACGATTGCTGAATGTGCTAGTACAAGAAACTTGACTTTATACCTAAACATAGGATAACGGAATTCTTCCAAATGCACTGCCGTTAATCCGCCATGGCTTTATGTCAACTTCAGTTCTTTAAAGAAGGTTAGTTAACTTAAATATATTAAACTAATGATTTGAAGCATATCGATATAGATTTCTAAATGCATATATACAAGCAAATCGGCTTTATACCTAAATATAAGATTACGGAATTCTTCCAAATTACTGTCGTTATGCCGCCATGGCTTTATTTCACCTTCAATACGTTAAAGATGGTTAATTAACTTAAATATGTTAAACTAATGATTTGAAGCATTTCGATATCGATTGCTAAATATGTAAATACAAGAAAATCGACTTTATACCTTAATATAAGATTACGGAATTCTACTAAATGCACTGCAGTTATCCCGTTAAGGCTTTATGTAGACTTCAGTGCGTTAAAGAAGGTTTATTAACTTTAATATTATAAACTAATGATTTGAAGCATTTCGATATCGATTACTAAATGTGTATATACAAGAAAATCGACTTTACATATACCTAAATATAAGATTACGGAATTCTTCCAAATGTACTGTCGTTATGCCGCCATGGTTTGTATCAACTACAATACGTAAAAGAAGGTTAATTATTTTAAATATGTTAAACTAATGGTTTGAACCATTTCGATATCGACTGCTAAATGTGTAAATACAACAAAATCGAATTTATACCTAAATATAAGATAACGGAATTTTTCTAAATGCACTGCCGTTCTGCCGTTAACGCTCTATGTAGACTTAAGTGCGTTAAAGAAGGTTTATTAACTTAAATATGTTAAACTAATGATTTGAAGCATTTCGATATCGATTGCTAAATGAGTATATACAAGAAAATCGACTTTATACCTAAATATAAGATTACGTAATTCTTCTAAATGCACTGCCGTTATGCCGTTAAGGCTTTATGTAGACTTCAGTAAGATAGAGGGGAATAATTAACTTAAATATGTTAAACTTATGATTTGAAGCATTTCGATATCGATTGCTAAATGTGTTTATACAACAAATCGATTTTATACCTAAATATAAAATTACGGAATTCTTCTACATGCACCGCCGTTATGCCGCCATGGCTTCATGCCACTTTCCGTAGGTTAAAGAAGGTAATTTAACTTAAATATGTTAAACTAATGATTTGAAGCATTTCGATATCGATTGCTAAATGTGCTAGTACAAGAAATTTGACTTTATACCTAAACATAGGATAACGGAATTCTTCCAAATGCACTGCCGTTAATCCGCCTTGGCTTTATGTCAACTTCAGTTCGTTAAAGTAGGTTTGTTAACTTAAATATGGTTTAAAATAATGATTTGAAGCATTTCGATATCGATTTCTAAATGCATATATACAAGAAAATCGACTTTATACCTAAATATAAGATTACGGAATTTTTCCAAATTACTGTCGTTATGCCGCCATGGCTTTATTTCACCTTCAATACGTTAAAGTTGGTTAATTAACTTAAATATGTTAAACTTTGATTTGAAGCATTTCGATATCGATTGCTAAATATGTAAATACAAAAAAATCGACTTTGTACCTAAATATAAGATTACGGAATTCTTTTAAATGCACTGCAGTTATACCGTTAAGGCTTTATGTGGACTTCAGTGCGTTAAAGAAGGTTTATTATAAATAACTTGA